>CAWVNZ010002112.1:0-22000 GCA_963930735.1 Dioctria linearis
TTTTATAGTAAATTTTTCAAAAATTAATTTTATACTGTCGCAAATTTTAATTACGCCAGGGATTGCCTTTTCTATAGTAAATTTTTCAAAATTTAATTTTATACTGTCGCAAATTTTAATTGCGCCAGGTATTGCCATTTCTATAGTAAATTTTGCAAAAAATAATTTTCTACTGTCGCAAATTTTAATTGCGCCAGGGATTGCCTTTCTATAGTAAATTTTTCAAAAACTAATTTTTTACTGTCGCAAGTTTTAATTACGCCAGGGATTGCCTTTTCTACAGTAAATTTTTCAAAAAATAATTTTTTATTGTCGCAAATTTTAATTACGCCAGGGATTGCCTTTTCTATAGTAAATTTTTCAAAATTTAATTTTATACTGTCGCAAATTTTAATAGCGCCAGGGATTGCCTTTTCTACAGTAAATTTTTCAAAAACTAGTTTTTTACTGTCGCAAATTTTAATTACGCCAGGTATTGCCTTTTCTATAGTAAATTTTTCAAAAATTAATTTTATACTGTCGCAAATTTTAATTGCGCCAGGGATTGCCTTTTCTATAGTAAATTTTTCAAAAATTAATTTTTTACTGTCGCAAATTTTAAATACGCCAGGGATTGGCTTTTCTATAGTAAATTATTCAAAAACTAATTTTTTACTGTCGCAAATCTTAATTACGCCAGGGATTGCCTTTTCTATAGTAAATTTTTCAAAAAATAATTTTTTACTGTCGCAAATTTTAATTGCGCCAGGGATTGCCTTTTCTACAGTAAATTTTTCAAAAAATTATTTTTTACTGTCGCAAATTTTAATTACGCCAGGGATTGCCTTTTTTATAGTAAATTTTTCAAAAATTAATTTTATACTGTCGCAAATTTTAATTACGCCAGGGATTGCCTTTTCTATAGTAAATTTTTCAAAATTTAATTTTATACTGTCGCAAATTTTAATTGCGCCAGGTATTGCCATTTCTATAGTAAATTTTTCAAAAAATAATTTTCTACTGTCGCAAATTTAAATTGCGCCAGGGATTGCCTTTTCTATAGTAAATTTTTCAAAAACTAATTTTTTACTGTCGCAAGTTTTAATTACGCCAGGGATTGCCTTTTCTATAGTAAATTTTTCAAAAAATAATTTTTTACTGTCGCAAAATTTAATTGCGCCAGGGATTGCCTTTTCTACAGTAAATTTTTCAAAAATTAATTTTTTACTGTCGCAAATTTTAATTACGCCAGGGATTGCCTTTTCTACAGTAAATTTTTCAAAAAATAATTTTTTATTGTCGCAAATTTTAATTACGCCAGGGATTGCCTTTTCTATAGTAAATTTTTCAAAATTTAATTTTATACTGTCGCAAATTTTAATAGCGCCAGGGATTGCCTTTTCTACAGTAAATTTTTCAAAAACTAGTTTTTTACTGTCGCAAATTTTAATTACGCCAGGTATTGCCTTTTCTATAGTAAATTTTTCAAAAATTAATTTTATACTGTCGCAAATTTTAATTGCGCCAGGGATTGCCTTTTCTATAGTAAATTTTGCAAAAAATAATTTTCCACTGTGGCAAATTTTAATTGCGCCAGGGATTGCCTTTTCTATAGTAAATTTTTCAAAAACTAATTTTTTACTATCGCAAGTTTTAATTACGCCAGGAATTGCCATTTGTATAGTAAATTTTTCAAAAAATAATTTTTTACTGTCGCAAATTTTAATTGCGCCAGTGAATGCCTTTTCTATAGTAAATTTTTCAAAAATTAATTTTTTACTGTCGCAAATTTTAAATACGCCAGGGATTGCCTTTTCTATAGTAAATTTTTCAAAAATTAATTTTTTACTGTCGCAAATTTTAAATACGCCAGGGATTGCCGTTTCTATAGTAAATTATTCAAAAACTAATTTTTTACTGTCGCAAATTTTAATTACGCCAGGGATTGCCTTTTCTATAGTAAAATTTTCAAAAAATAATTTTTTACTCTCGCAAATTTTAATTGCGCTAGGGAATGCCTTTTCTACAGTAAATTTTTGAAAAACTAATTTTTTACTGTCGCAAATTTTAATTACGCCAGGGATTTCCTTTTCTATAGTAAATTTTTCAAAAATTAATTTTATACTGTCGCAAATTTTAATTACGCCGGGGATTGCCTTTTCTATAGTAATTTTTTCAAAAATTAATTTTATACTGTCGCAAATTTTAATTGCGCCAGGGATTGCCTTTTCTATAGTAAAATTTTCAAAAAATAATTTTCTACTGTCGCAAATTTTAATTGCGCCAGGGATTGCCTTTTCCACAGTAAATTTTTCAAAAAATAATTTTTTACTGTCGCAAATTTTAATTACGCCAGGGATTGCCTTTTCTATAGTAAATTATTCAAAAAATAATTTTTTACTGTCGCAATTTTTAATTGCGCCAGGGATTGCCTTTTCTACAGTAAATTTTTCAAAAAATAATTTTTTACTGTCGCAAATTTTAATTACGCCGGGGATTGCCCTTTCTATAGTAAATTTTTCAAAAACTAATTTTATACTGTCTCAAATTTTAATTACGCCAGGGATTGCCTTTTCTATAGTAAGTTTTTCAAAAAATAATTTTTTACTGTCGCAAATTTTAATTACGCCAGGGATTGCCTTTTCTCTAGTAAATTTTTCAAAAAATTATTTTTTACTGTCGCAAATTTTAATTGCGCCAGGGATTGCCTTTCTATAGAAAATTTTTCAAAAATTAATTTTTTACTGTCGCAAATTTTAATTACGCCAGGGATTGCCTTTTCTACAGTAAATTTTTCAAAAACTAATTTTTTACTGTCGCAAATTTTAATTGCGCCAGGGATTGCCTTTTCTATAGTAAGTTTTTCAAAAATTAATTTTTTACTGTCGGAAATTTTATATACGCCAGGGATTGCCTTTTCTATAGTAAATTTTTCAAAAATTAATTTTTTACTGTCGCAAATTTTAAATACCCCAGGGATTGGCTTTTCTATAGTAAATTATTCAAAAACTAATTTTTTACTGTCGCAAATCTTAATTACGCCAGGGATTGCCTTTTCTATAGTAAATTTTTCAAAAAATAATTTTTTATTGTCGCAAATTTTAATTGCGCCAGGGATTGCCTTTTCTACAGTAAATTTTTCAAAAACTAATTTTTTACAGTCGCAAATTTTAATTACGCCAGGGTTGCCTTTTCTATAGTAAATTTTTCAAAAATTAATTTTATACTGTCGCAAATTTTAATTACGCCGGGGATTGCCTTTTCTATAGTAAATTTTTCAAAAATTAATTTTATACTGTCGCAAATTTTAATTGAGCCAGGGATTGCCTTTTCCATAGTAAATTTTTCACAAAATAATTTTTTCTGTCGCAAATTTTAATTGCGCCAAGGATTGCCTTTTCTACAGTAAATTTTTCAAAAAATTGTTTTTTACTGTCGCAAATTTTAATTACGCCAGGGATTGCCTTTTCTATAGTAAATTTTTCAAAAAATAATTTTTTACTGTCGCAAATTTTAATTGCGCCAGGGATTGCCTTTTCTACAGTAAATTTTTCAAAAAATAATTTTTTACTGTCACAAATTTTAATTACGCCGGGGATTGCATTTTGTTTGAAAATTTTTCAAAAATTAATTTTATACTGTCGCAAATTTTAATTACGCCAGGAATTGCCTTTTCTATAGTAAATTTTTCAAAAAATAATTTTTTATTGTCGCAAATTTTAATTACGCCAGGGATTGCCTTTTCTATAGTAAATTTTTCAAAAAATAATTTTTTACTCTCGCAAATTTTAATTGCGCCAAGGATTGCCTTTTCTATATTAAATTTTTCAAAAATTAATTTTTTACTGTCGCAAATTTTAATTACGCCAGGGATTGCCTTTTCTACAGTAAATTTTTCAAAACTAATTTTTTACTCTCGCAAGATTTAATTACGCCAGGGATTGCCTTTCCTATAGTAAATTTTTCAAAAAATAATTTTCTACTGTCGCAAATTTTAATTGCGCCAGGGATTGCCTTTTCTACAGTAAATTTTTCAAAAAATAATTTTTTACAGTCGCAAATTTTAATTACGCCAGGGATTGCCTTTTCTATAGTAAATTTTTCAAAAAATAATTTTTTACTGTCGCAAATTTAATTGCGCCAGGGATTGCCTTTTCTATAGTAAATTTTTCAAAAATTATTTTTTTACTGTCGCAAATTTTAAATCCGCCAGGGATTGCCTTTTCTACAGTAAATTTTTCAAAAAATAATTTTTTACTGTCGCAAATTTTAATTACGCCAGGTATTGCCTTTTCTATAGTAAATTTTTCAAAAATAATTTTCTACTGTCGCAAATTTTAATTGCGCCAGGGATTGCCTTTTCTATATTAAATTTTTCAAAAATTAATTTTTTACTGTCGCAAATTTTAATTGCGCCAGGGATTGCCTTTTCTATAGTAAAATTTTCAAAAAATAATTTTCTACTGTCGCAAATTTTAATTGCGCCAGGGATTGCCTTTTCCACAGTAAATTTTTCAAAAAATAATTTTTTACTGTCGCAAATTTTAATTACGCCAGGGATTGCCTTTTCTATAGTAAATTATTCAAAAAATAATTTTTTACTGTCGCAATTTTTAATTGCGCCAGGGATTGCCTTTTCTACAGTAAATTTTTCAAAAAATAATTTTTTACTGTCGCAAATTTTAATTACGCCGGGGATTGCCCTTTCTATAGTAAATTTTTCAAAAACTAATTTTATACTGTCTCAAATTTTAATTACGCCAGGGATTGCCTTTTCTATAGTAAGTTTTTCAAAAAATAATTTTTTACTGTCGCAAATTTTAATTACGCCAGGGATTGCCTTTTCTCTAGTAAATTTTTCAAAAAATTATTTTTTACTGTCGCAAATTTTAATTGCGCCAGGGATTGCCTTTCTATAGAAAATTTTTCAAAAATTAATTTTTTACTGTCGCAAATTTTAATTACGCCAGGGATTGCCTTTTCTACAGTAAATTTTTCAAAAACTAATTTTTTACTGTCGCAAATTTTAATTGCGCCAGGGATTGCCTTTTCTATAGTAAGTTTTTCAAAAATTAATTTTTTACTGTCGGAAATTTTATATACGCCAGGGATTGCCTTTTCTATAGTAAATTTTTCAAAAATTAATTTTTTACTGTCGCAAATTTTAAATACCCCAGGGATTGGCTTTTCTATAGTAAATTATTCAAAAACTAATTTTTTACTGTCGCAAATCTTAATTACGCCAGGGATTGCCTCTTCTATAGTAAATTTTTCAAAAAATAATTTTTTATTGTCGCAAATTTTAATTGCGCCAGGGATTGCCTTTTCTACAGTAAATTTTTCAAAAACTAATTTTTTACAGTCGCAAATTTTAATTACGCCAGGGTTGCCTTTTCTATAGTAAATTTTTCAAAAATTAATTTTATACTGTCGCAAATTTTAATTACGCCGGGGATTGCCTTTTCTATAGTAAATTTTTCAAAAATTAATTTTATACTGTCGCAAATTTTAATTGAGCCAGGGATTGCCTTTTCCATAGTAAATTTTTCACAAAATAATTTTTTCTGTCGCAAATTTTAATTGCGCCAAGGATTGCCTTTTCTACAGTAAATTTTTCAAAAAATTGTTTTTTACTGTCGCAAATTTTAATTACGCCAGGGATTGCCTTTTCTATAGTAAATTTTTCAAAAAATAATTTTTTACTGTCGCAAATTTTAATTGCGCCAGGGATTGCCTTTTCTACAGTAAATTTTTCAAAAAATAATTTTTTACTGTCACAAATTTTAATTACGCCGGGATTGCATTTTGTTTGAAAATTTTTCAAAAATTAATTTTATACTGTCGCAAATTTTAATTACGCCAGGAATTGCCTTTTCTATAGTAAATTTTTCAAAAAATAATTTTTTATTGTCGCAAATTTTAATTACGCCAGGGATTGCCTTTTCTATAGTAAATTTTTCAAAAAATAATTTTTTA
The DNA here is from genome assembly GCA_963930735.1 of Dioctria linearis. Taxonomy (NCBI): domain Eukaryota; kingdom Metazoa; phylum Arthropoda; class Insecta; order Diptera; family Asilidae; genus Dioctria; species Dioctria linearis. Next base: position 5,956 of record CAWVNZ010002112.1, read on the forward strand.
CTCTCGCAAATTTTAATTGCGCCAAGGATTGCCTTTTCTATATTAAATTTTTCAAAAATTAATTTTTTACTGTCGCAAATTTTAATTACGCCAGGGATTGCCTTTTCTACAGTAAATTTTTCAAAAACTAATTTTTTACTCTCGCAAGATTTAATTACGCCAGGGATTGCCTTTCCTATAGTAAATTTTTCAAAAAATAATTTTCTACTGTCGCAAATTTTAATTGCGCCAGGGATTGCCTTTTCTACAGTAAATTTTTCAAAAAATAATTTTTTACAGTCGCAAATTTTAATTACGCCAGGGATTGCCTTTTCTATAGTAAATTTTTCAAAAAATAATTTTTTACTGTCGCAAATTTTAATAGCGCCAGGGATTGCCTTTTCTATAGTAAATTTTTCAAAAATTATTTTTTTACTGTCGCAAATTTTAAATCCGCCAGGGATTGCCTTTTCTACAGTAAATTTTTCAAAAAATAATTTTTTACTGTCGCAAATTTTAATTACGCCAGGTATTGCCTTTTCTATAGTAAATTTTTCAAAAAATAATTTTCTACTGTCGCAAATTTTAATTGCGCCAGGGATTGCCTTTTCTATATTAAATTTTTCAAAAATTAATTTTTTACTGTCGCAAATTTTAAATACGCCAGGGATTGCCTTTTCTATAGTAAATTTTTCAAAAAATAATTTTTTACTGTCGCAAAGTTTAATTACGCCAGGGATTGCCTTTTCTATAGTAAATTTTTCAAAAAATAATTTTTTACTGTCGCAAATTTTAATTGCGCCAGGGATTGCCTTTTCTACAGTAAATTTTTCAAAAAATTATTTTTTACTGTCGCAAATTTTAATTACGCCAGGGATTGCCTTTTTTATAGTAAATTTTTCAAAAATTAATTTTATACTGTCGCAAATTTTAATTACGCCAGGGATTGCCTTTTCTATAGTAAATTTTTCAAAATTTAATTTTATACTGTCGCAAATTTTAATTGCGCCAGGTATTGCCATTTCTATAGTAAATTTTGCAAAAAATAATTTTCTACTGTCGCAAATTTTAATTGCGCCAGGGATTGCCTTTCTATAGTAAATTTTTCAAAAACTAATTTTTTACTGTCGCAAGTTTTAATTACGCCAGGGATTGCCTTTTCTACAGTAAATTTTTCAAAAAATAATTTTTTATTGTCGCAAATTTTAATTACGCCAGGGATTGCCTTTTCTATAGTAAATTTTTCAAAATTTAATTTTATACTGTCGCAAATTTTAATAGCGCCAGGGATTGCCTTTTCTACAGTAAATTTTTCAAAAACTAGTTTTTTACTGTCGCAAATTTTAATTACGCCAGGTATTGCCTTTTCTATAGTAAATTTTTCAAAAATTAATTTTATACTGTCGCAAATTTTAATTGCGCCAGGGATTGCCTTTTCTATAGTAAATTTTCAAAAATTAATTTTTTACTGTCGCAAATTTTAAATACGCCAGGGATTGGCTTTTCTATAGTAAATTATTCAAAAACTAATTTTTTACTGTCGCAAATCTTAATTACGCCAGGGATTGCCTTTTCTATAGTAAATTTTTCAAAAAATAATTTTTTACTGTCGCAAATTTTAATTGCGCCAGGGATTGCCTTTTCTACAGTAAATTTTTCAAAAAATTATTTTTTACTGTCGCAAATTTTAATTACGCCAGGGATTGCCTTTTTTATAGTAAATTTTTCAAAAATTAATTTTATACTGTCGCAAATTTTAATTACGCCAGGGATTGCCTTTTCTATAGTAAATTTTCAAAATTTAATTTTATACTGTCGCAAATTTTAATTGCGCCAGGTATTGCCATTTCTATAGTAAATTTTTCAAAAAATAATTTTCTACTGTCGCAAATTTAAATTGCGCCAGGGATTGCCTTTTCTATAGTAAATTTTTCAAAAACTAATTTTTTACTGTCGCAAGTTTTAATTACGCCAGGGATTGCCTTTTCTATAGTAAATTTTTCAAAAAATAATTTTTTACTGTCGCAAAATTTAATTGCGCCAGGGATTGCCTTTTCTACAGTAAATTTTTCAAAAATTAATTTTTTACTGTCGCAAATTTTAATTACGCCAGGGATTGCCTTTTCTACAGTAAATTTTCAAAAAATAATTTTTTATTGTCGCAAATTTTAATTACGCCAGGGATTGCCTTTTCTATAGTAAATTTTTCAAAATTTAATTTTATACTGTCGCAAATTTTAATAGCGCCAGGGATTGCCTTTTCTACAGTAAATTTTCAAAAACTAGTTTTTTACTGTCGCAAATTTTAATTACGCCAGGTATTGCCTTTTCTATAGTAAATTTTTCAAAAATTAATTTTATACTGTCGCAAATTTTAATTGCGCCAGGGATTGCCTTTTCTATAGTAAATTTTGCAAAAAATAATTTTCCACTGTGGCAAATTTTAATTGCGCCAGGGATTGCCTTTTCTATAGTAAATTTTTCAAAAACTAATTTTTTACTATCGCAAGTTTTAATTACGCCAGGAATTGCCATTTGTATAGTAAATTTTTCAAAAAATAATTTTTTACTGTCGCAAATTTTAATTGCGCCAGGGAATGCCTTTTCTATAGTAAATTTTTCAAAAATTAATTTTTTACTGTCGCAAATTTTAAATACGCCAGGGATTGCCTTTTCTATAGTAAATTTTTCAAAAATTAATTTTTTACTGTCGCAAATTTTAAATACGCCAGGGATTGCCGTTTCTATAGTAAATTATTCAAAAACTAATTTTTTACTGTCGCAAATTTTAATTACGCCAGGGATTGCCTTTTCTATAGTAAAATTTTCAAAAAATAATTTTTTACTCTCGCAAATTTTAATTGCGCTAGGGAATGCCTTTTCTACAGTAAATTTTTGAAAAACTAATTTTTTACTGTCGCAAATTTTAATTACGCCAGGGATTTCCTTTTCTATAGTAAATTTTTCAAAAATTAATTTTATACTGTCGCAAATTTTAATTACGCCGGGGATTGCCTTTTCTATAGTAATTTTTTCAAAAATTAATTTTATACTGTCGCAAATTTTAATTGCGCCAGGGATTGCCTTTTCTATAGTAAAATTTTCAAAAAATAATTTTCTACTGTCGCAAATTTTAATTGCGCCAGGGATTGCCTTTTCCACAGTAAATTTTTCAAAAAATAATTTTTTACTGTCGCAAATTTTAATTACGCCAGGGATTGCCTTTTCTATAGTAAATTATTCAAAAAATAATTTTTTACTGTCGCAATTTTTAATTGCGCCAGGGATTGCCTTTTCTACAGTAAATTTTTCAAAAAATAATTTTTTACTGTCGCAAATTTTAATTACGCCGGGGATTGCCCTTTCTATAGTAAATTTTTCAAAAACTAATTTTATACTGTCTCAAATTTTAATTACGCCAGGGATTGCCTTTTCTATAGTAAGTTTTTCAAAAAATAATTTTTTACTGTCGCAAATTTTAATTACGCCAGGGATTGCCTTTTCTCTAGTAAATTTTTCAAAAAATTATTTTTTACTGTCGCAAATTTTAATTGCGCCAGGGATTGCCTTTCTATAGAAAATTTTTCAAAAATTAATTTTTTACTGTCGCAAATTTTAATTACGCCAGGGATTGCCTTTTCTACAGTAAATTTTTCAAAAACTAATTTTTTACTGTCGCAAATTTTAATTGCGCCAGGGATTGCCTTTTCTATAGTAAGTTTTTCAAAAATTAATTTTTTACTGTCGGAAATTTTATATACGCCAGGGATTGCCTTTTCTATAGTAAATTTTTCAAAAATTAATTTTTTACTGTCGCAAATTTTAAATACCCCAGGGATTGGCTTTTCTATAGTAAATTATTCAAAAACTAATTTTTTACTGTCGCAAATCTTAATTACGCCAGGGATTGCCTTTTCTATAGTAAATTTTTCAAAAAATAATTTTTTATTGTCGCAAATTTTAATTGCGCCAGGGATTGCCTTTTCTACAGTAAATTTTTCAAAAACTAATTTTTTACAGTCGCAAATTTTAATTACGCCAGGGTTGCCTTTTCTATAGTAAATTTTTCAAAAATTAATTTTATACTGTCGCAAATTTTAATTACGCCGGGGATTGCCTTTTCTATAGTAAATTTTTCAAAAATTAATTTTATACTGTCGCAAATTTTAATTGAGCCAGGGATTGCCTTTTCCATAGTAAATTTTTCACAAAATAATTTTTTCTGTCGCAAATTTTAATTGCGCCAAGGATTGCCTTTTCTACAGTAAATTTTTCAAAAAATTGTTTTTTACTGTCGCAAATTTTAATTACGCCAGGGATTGCCTTTTCTATAGTAAATTTTTCAAAAAATAATTTTTTACTGTCGCAAATTTTAATTGCGCCAGGGATTGCCTTTTCTACAGTAAATTTTTCAAAAAATAATTTTTTACTGTCACAAATTTTAATTACGCCGGGGATTGCATTTTGTTTGAAAATTTTTCAAAAATTAATTTTATACTGTCGCAAATTTTAATTACGCCAGGAATTGCCTTTTCTATAGTAAATTTTTCAAAAAATAATTTTTTATTGTCGCAAATTTTAATTACGCCAGGGATTGCCTTTTCTATAGTAAATTTTTCAAAAAATAATTTTTTACTCTCGCAAATTTTAATTGCGCCAAGGATTGCCTTTTCTATATTAAATTTTTCAAAAATTAATTTTTTACTGTCGCAAATTTTAATTACGCCAGGGATTGCCTTTTCTACAGTAAATTTTTCAAAAACTAATTTTTTACTCTCGCAAGATTTAATTACGCCAGGGATTGCCTTTCCTATAGTAAATTTTTCAAAAAATAATTTTCTACTGTCGCAAATTTTAATTGCGCCTGGGATTGCCTTTTCTACAGTAAATTTTTCAAAAAATAATTTTTTACATTCGCAAATTTTAATTACGCCAGGGATTGCCTTTTCTATAGTAAATTTTTCAAAAAATAATTTTTTACTGTCGCAAATTTTAATTGCGCCAGGGATTGCCTTTTCTATAGTAAATTTTTCAAAAATTATTTTTTTACTGTCGCAAATTTTAAAACCGCCAGGGATTGCCTTTTCTACAGTAAATTTTTCAAAAAATAATTTTTTACTGTCGCAAATTTTAATTACGCCAGGTATTGCCTTTTCTATAGTAAATTTTTCAAAAAATAATTTTCTACTGTCGCAAATTTTAATTGCGCCAGGGATTGCCTTTTCTATATTAAATTTTTCAAAAATTAATTTTTTACTGTCGCAAATTTTAAATACGCCAGGGATTGCCATTTCTATAGTAAATTTTTCAAAAAATAATTTTTTACTGTCGCAAAGTTTAATTACGCCAGGGATTGCCTTTTCTATAGTAAATTTTTCAAAATTTAATTTTATACTGTCGCAAATTTTAATTGCGCCAGGGATTGCCTTTTCTATAGTAAATTGTTCAAAAATTAATTTTTTACTGTCGCAAATTTTAAATACGCCAGGGATTGCCTTTTCTAAAGTAAATTTTTCAAAAAATAATTTTTTATTGTCGCAAATTTTAATTACGCCGGGGATTGCCTTTTCTATAGTAAATTTTTCAAAAATTAATTTTATACTGTCGCAAATTTTAATTGCGCCAGGGATTGCCTTTTCTACAGTAAGTCTTTCAAAAAATAATTTTTTACTGTCGCAAATTTTAATTGCGCCAGGGATTGCCTTTTCTACAGTAAATTTTTCAAAAAATAATTTTTTACTGTCGCAAATTTTAAATACGCCAGGGATTGCCTTTTCTATAGTAAATTTTTCAAAAAATAATTTTCTACTGTCGCAAATTTTAATTGCGCCAGGGATTGCCTTTTCTATAGTAAATTTTTCAAAATATAATTTTTTACTGTCGCAAATTTTAATTAGGCCAGGGATTGCCTTTTCTATAGAAAATTTTTCAAAAATTAATTTTTTGCTGTCGCAAATTTTAATTGCGCCAGGGATTGCCTTTTTTATAGTAAATTTTTCAAAAAATAATTTTATACTCTCGCAAATTTTAATTACGCCAGGGATTGCCTTTCCTATAGTAAATTTTTCAAAAAATAATTTTTTACTGTCGCAAATTTTAATTACGCCAGGGATTGCCTTTCCTATAGTAAATTTTTCAAAAAATAATTTTTTACTGTCGCAAATTTTAATTACGCCAGGGATTGCCTTTTCTATAGTAAATTTTTCAAAATATAATTTTTTACCGTCGCAAATTTTAATTGCGCCAGGGATTGCCTTTTCTACAGTAAATTTTTCAAAAAATAGTTTTTTACTGTCGCAAATTTTAATTACGCCAGGGATTGCCTTTTCTATAGTAAATTTTTCAAAAAATAATTTTTTACTGTCGCAAATTTTAATTGCGCCAGGGATTGCCTTTTCTACAGTAAATTTTTCAAAAAATAATTTTTTATTGTCGCAAATTTTAAATACGCCGGGGATTGCCTTTTCTTTGAAATTTTTTCATAAATTAATTTTATACTGTCGCAAATTTTGATTGCGCCAGGAATTGCCTTTTCTATAGTAAATTTTTCAAAAAATAATTTTTTACTGTCGCAAATTTTAATTACGCCAGGGATTGCCTTTTCAATAGTAAATTTTTCAAAAAATAATTTTTTACTGTCGCAAATTTTAATTGCGCCAGGGATTGCCTTTTCTATAGTTAATTTTTCAAAAATTAATTTTTTACTGTCGCTAATTTTAATTACGCCAGGGATTACCTTTTCTATAGTAAATTTTTCAAAAAATAATTTTCTACTGTCGCAAATTTTAATTGCGCCAGGGATTGCCTTTTCTACAGAAAATTTTTCAAAAAATAATTTTTTACAGTCGCAAATTTTAATTACGCCAGGGATTGCCTTTTCTATAGTAAATTTTTCAAAAAATAATTTTTTACCTTCGCAAATTTTAATTGCGCCAGGGATTGCCTTTTCTATAGTAAATTTTTCAAAAATTAATTTTTTACTGTCGCAAATTCTAAATCCGCCAGGGATTAGCTTTTCTACAGTAAATTTTTCAAAAAATAATTTTTTACTGTCGCAAATTTTAATTACTCCAGGGATTGCCTTTTCTATAGTAAATTATTCAAAAAATAATTTTCTACTGTCGCAAATTTTAATTGCGCCAGGGATTGCCTTTTCTACAGTAAATTTTTCAAAAAATAATTTTTTACTGTCGCAAATTTTAATTGCGCCAGGGATTGCCTTTTCTATAGTAAATTTTTCAAAAAATAATATTTTACTGTCACAAATTTTAATTACGCCAGGGATTGCCTTTTCTATAGTAAATTTTTCAAAAATTAATTTTTTACTGTCGCAAATTTTAAATACGCCAGGGATTGCCATTTCTATAGTTAATTTTCAAAAATTAATTTTTTACTGTCGCAAATTTTAAATACGCCAGTGATTGCCATTTCTATAGTAAATTTTTCAAAAAATAATTTTTTACTGTCGCAAATTTTAATTACGCCAGGGATTGCCTTTTCTATAGTTAATTTTTCAAAAATTAATTTTTTACTGTCGCTAATTTTAATTACGCCAGGGATTGCCTTTTCTACAGTAAATTTTTCAAAATTTAATTTTTTACTGTCGCAAATTTTAAATACGCCAGGGATTGCCGTTTCTATAGTAAATTTTTCAAAATATAATTTTTTACTGTCGCAAATTTTAATTAGGCCAGGGATTGCCTTTTCTATAGAAAATTTTTCAAAAATTAATTTTTTGCTGTCGCAAATTTAAATTGCGCCAGGGATTGCCTTTTCTATAGTAAATTTTTCAAAAAATAATTTTATACTCTCGCAAATTTTAATTACGCCAGGGATTGCCTTTCCTATAGTAAATTTTTCAAAAAATAATTTTTTACTGTCGCAAATTCTAAATCCGCCAGGGATTGCCTTTTCTACAGTAAATTTTTCAAAAAATAATTTTTTACTGTCGCAAATTTTAATTACTCCAGGGATTGCCTTTTCTATAGTAAATTATTCAAAAAATAATTTTCTACTGTCGCAAATTTTAATTCCGCCAGGGATTGCCTTTTCTACAGTAAATTTTTCAAAAAATAATTTTTTACTGTCGCAAATTTTAATTGCGCCAGGGATTGCCTTTTCTATAGTAAATTTTTCAAAAAATAATATTTTACTGTCACAAATTTTAATTACGCTAGGGATTGCCTTTTCTATAGTAAATTTTTCAAAAATTAATTTTTTACTGTCGCAAATTTTAAATACGCCAGGGATTGCCATTTCTATAGTAAATTTTTCAAAAAATAATTTTTTACTGTCGCAAATTTTAATTACGCCAGGGATTGCCTTTTCTATAGTAAATTTCTCAAAATTTAATTTTTTACTGTCGCAAATTTTAAATACGCCAGGGATGGCCTTTTCTATAGTAAATTTTTCAAAAAATAATTTTTTACTGTCGCAAATTTTAATTACGCCGAGGATTGCCTTTTCTATAGTAAATTTTTCAAAAATTAATTTTATACTGTCGCAAATTTTAATTGCGCCAGGGATTGCCTTTTCTACAGTAAATTTTTCAAAAAATAATTTTTTACTGTCGTAAATTTTAATTGCGCCAGGGACTGCCTTTTCTACAGTTAATTTTTCAAAAAATGATTTTTTACTGTCGCAAATTTTAAATACGCCAGGGATTGCCTTTTCTATAGTAAATTTTTCAAAAAATAATTTTCTACTGTCGCAAATTTTAATTGCGCCAGGGATTGCCTTTTCTCTAGTAAATTTTTCAAAAATTAATTTTATACTGTCGCAAATTTTAATTACGCCGGGGATTGCCTTTTCTATAGTAAATTTTTCAAAAATTAATTTTATACTGTCGCAAATTTTAATTGCGCCAGGGAATGCCTTTTCTATAGTAAATTTTTCAAAAAATAATTTTTACTGTCGCAAATTTTAATTGCGGCAGGGATTGCCTTTTCTACAGTAAATTTTTCAAAAAATAATTTTTTACTGTCGCAAATTTTAATTACGCCAGGGATTGCCTTTTCTATAGTAAATTTTTCAAAATTTAATTTTATACTGTCGCAAATTTTAATTGCGCCAGGTATTGCCTTTTCTATAGTAAATTTAGCAAAAAATAATTTTCTACTGTCGCAAATTTTAATTGCGCCAGGGATTGCCTTTTCTATAGTAAATTTTTCAAAAAATAATTTTTACTGTCGCAAATTTTAATTGCGGCAGGGATTGCCTTTTCTACAGTAAATTTTTCAAAAAATAATTTTTTACTGTCGCAAATTTTAATTACGCCAGGGAATGCCTTTTCTATAGTAAATTTTTCAAAAAATAATTTTATACTGTCGCAAATTTTAATTGCGCCAGGGATTGCCTTTTCTATAGTAAATTTTGCAAAAAATAATTTTCCACTGTGGCAAATTTTAATTGCGCCAGGGATTGCCTTTTCTATAGTAAATTTTTTAAAAACTAATTTTTTACTGTCGCAAGTTTTAATTACGCCAGGAATTGCCATTTCTATAGTAAATTTTTCAAAAAATAATTTTTTACTGTCGCAAATTTTAATTGCGCCAGGGATTGCCTTTTCTATAGTAAATTTTTCAAAAAATAATTTTATACTCTCGCAAATTTTAATTACGCCAGGGATTGCCTTTCCTATAGTAAATTTTTCAAAAAATAATTTTTTACTGTCGCAAATTCTAAATCCGCCAGGGATTGCCTTTTCTACAGTAAATTTTTCAAAAAATAATTTTTTACTGTCGCAAATTTTAATTACTCCAGGGATTGCCTTTTCTATAGTAAATTATTCAAAAAATAATTTTCTACTGTCGCAAATTTTAATTCCGCCAGGGATTGCCTTTTCTACAGTAAATTTTTCAAAAAATAATTTTTTACTGTCGCAAATTTTAATTGCGCCAGGGATTGCCTTTTCTATAGTAAATTTTTCAAAAAATAATATTTTACTGTCACAAATTTTAATTACGCCAGGGATTGCCTTTTCTATAGTAAATTTTTCAAAAATTAATTTTTTACTGTCGCAAATTTTAAATACGCCAGGGATTGCCATTTCTATAGTAAATTTTTCAAAAAATAATTTTTTACTGTCGCAAATTTTAATTACGCCAGGGATTGCCTTTTCTATAGTAAATTTCTCAAATTTAATTTTTTACTGTCGCAAATTTTAAATACGCCAGGGATGGCCTTTTCTATAGTAAATTTTTCAAAAAATAATTTTTTACTGTCGCAAATTTTAATTACGCCGAGGATTGCCTTTTCTATAGTAAATTTTTCAAAAATTAATTTTATACTGTCGCAAATTTTAATTGCGCCAGGGATTGCCTTTTCTACAGTAAATTTTTCAAAAAATAATTTTTTACTGTCGTAAATTTTAATTGCGCCAGGGACTGCCTTTTCTACAGTTAATTTTTCAAAAAATGATTTTTTAACTGTCGCAAATTTTAAATACGCCAGGGATTGCCTTTTCTATAGTAAATTTTTCAAAAAATAATTTTCTACTGTCGCAAATTTTAATTGCGCCAGGGATTGCCTTTTCTCTAGTAAATTTTTCAAAAATTAATTTTATACTGTCGCAAATTTTAATTACGCCGGGGATTGCCTTTTCTATAGTAAATTTTTCAAAAATTAATTTTATACTGTCGCAAATTTTAATTGCGCCAGGGAATGCCTTTTCTATAGTAAATTTTTCAAAAATTAATTTTTACTGTCGCAAATTTTAATTGCGGCAGGGATTGCCTTTTCTACAGTAAATTTTTTCAAAAAATAATTTTTTACTGTCGCAAATTTTAATTACGCCAGGGATTGCCTTTTCTATAGTAAAATTTTTCAAAATTTAATTTTATACTGTCGCAAATTTTAATTGCGCCAGGTATTGCCTTTTCTATAGTAAATTTAGCAAAAAAATAATTTTCTACTGTCGCAAATTTTAATTGCGCCAGGGATTGCCTTTTCTATAGTAAATTTTTCAAAAAATAATTTTAACTGTCGCAAATTTTAATTGCGGCAGGGATTGCCTTTTCTACAGTAAATTTTTCAAAAAATAATTTTTTACTGTCGCAAATTTTAATTACGCCAGGGAATGCCTTTTCTATAGTAAATTTTTTCAAAAAATAATTTTATACTGTCGCAAATTTTAATTGCGCCAGGGATTGCCTTTTCTATAGTAAATTTTGCAAAAAATAATTTTCCACTGTGGCAAATTTTAATTGCGCCAGGGATTGCCTTTTCTATAGTAAATTTTTTAAAAACTAATTTTTTACTGTGGCAAGTTTTAATTACGCCAGGAATTGCCATTTCTATAGTAAATTTTTCAAAAAATAATTTTTTACTGTCGCAAATTTTAATTGCGCCAGGGGTTGCCTTTTCTATAGTAAATTTTTCAAAAATTAATTTTTTACTGTCACAAATTTTAATTGCGCCAGGGATTGCCTTTTCTATAGTAAATTTTCCAAAAAATAATTTTTTACTGTCGCAAATTTTAAATACGCCAGGGATTGCCTTTTCTATAGTAAATTTTTCAAATAATAATTTTCTACTGTCGCAAATTTTAATTACGCCAGGGTTTGCCTTTTCTATAGTAAATTTTTCAAAAATTAATTTTATGCTGTCGCAAATTTTAATTGCCCCAGGGATTGCCTTTTCTGCAGTAAATTTTTCAAAAAAATAATTTTTACTGTCGCAAATTTTAATTGCGCCAGGGATTGCCTTTTCTACAGTAAATTTTTCAAAAAAATTATTTTTTACTGTCGCAAATTTTAATTACGCCAGGGATTGCCTTTTTTATAGTAAATTTTTCAAAAATTAATTTTATACTGTCGCAAATTCTAAATCCGCAGGGATTGCCTTATCTACAGTAAATTTTTCAAAAAATAATTTTTTATTGTCGCAAATTTTAATTACTCCAGGGATTGCCTTTTCTATAGTAAATTATTCAAAAAATAATTTTCTACTGTCGCAAATTTTAATTGCGCCAGGGATTGCCTTTTCTACAGTAAATTTTTCAAAAAATAATTTTTTACTGTCGCAAATTTTAACTGCGCCAGGGATTACCTTTTCTATAGTAAATTTTTCAAAAAATAATATTTTACTGTCACAAATTTTAATTACGCCAGGGATTGCCTTTTCTATAGTAAATTTTTCAAAAATTAATTTTTTACTGTCGCAAATTTTAAATACGCCTGGGATTGCCATTTCTATAGTAAATTTTTCAAAAAATAATTTTTTACTGTCGCAAATTTTAATTACGCCAGGGATTGCCTTTTCTATAGTAAATTTCTCAAAATTTAATTTTTTACTGTCGCAAATTTTAAAAACGCCAGGGATTGCCTTTTCTATAGTAAATTTCTCAAAATTTAATTTTTTACTGTCGCAAATTTTAAATACGCCATGGATTGCCTTTTCTATAGTAAATTTTCCAAAAAATAATTTTTTACTGTCGCAAATTTTAAATACGCCAGGGATTGCCTTTTCTATAGTAAATTTTTTCAAATAATAATTTTCTACTGTCGCAAATTTTAATTACGCCAGGGTTTGCCTTTTCTATAGTAAATTTTTCAAAAATTAATTTTATACAGTCGCAAATTTTAATTGCCCCAGGGATTGCCTTTTCTACAGTAAATTTTTCAAAAAATAATTTTTTACTGTCGCAAATTTTAATTGCGCCAGGGATTGCCTTTTCTACAGTAAAATTTTTCAAAAAATTATTTTTTACTGTCGCAAATTTTAATTACGCCAGGGATTGCCTTTTTTATAGTAAATTTTTCAAAAATTAATTTTATACCGTCGCAAATTCTAAATCCGCAGGGATTGCCTTTTCTACAGTAAATTTTTCAAAAAATAATTTTTTATTGTCGCAAATTTTAATTACTCCAGGGATTGCCTTTTCTATAGTAAATTATTCAAAAAATAATTTTCTACTGTCGCAAATTTTAATTGCGCCAGGGATTGCCTTTTCTACAGTAAATTTTTCAAAAAATAATTTTTTACTGTCGCAAATTTTAACTGCGCCAGGGATTGCCTTTTCTATAGTAAATTTTTCAAAAAATAATATTTTACTGTCACAAATTTTAATTACGCCAGGGATTGCCTTTTCTATAGTAAATTTTTCAAAAATTAATTTTTTACTGTCGCAAATTTTAAATACGCCTGGGATTGCCATTTCTATAGTAAATTTTTCAAAAAATAATTTTTTACTGTCGCAAATTTTAATTACGCCAGGGATTGCCTTTTCTATAGTAAATTTCTCAAAATTTAATTTTTTACGGTCGCAAATTTTAAATACGCCAGGGATTGCCTTTTCTATAGTAAATTTCTCAAAATTTAATTTTTTACTGTCGCAAATTTTAAATACGCCATGGATTGCCTTTTCTATAGTAAATTTTCCAAAAAATAATTTTTTACTGTCGCAAATTTTAAATACGCCAGGGATTGCCTTTTCTATAGTAAATTTTTCAAATAATAATTTTCTACTGTCGCAAATTTTAATTACGCCAGGGTTTGCCTTTTCTATAGTAAATTTTTCAAAAATTAATTTTATACTGTCGCAAATTTTAATTGCCCCAGGGATTGCCTTTTCTACAGTAAATTTTTCAAAAAATAATTTTTTACTGTCGCAAATTTTAATTGCGCCAGGGATTGCCTTTTCTACAGTAAATTTTTCAAAAAATTATTTTTTACTGTCGCAAATTTTAATTACGCCAGGGATTGCATTTTTTATAGTAAATTTTCAAAAATTAATTTTATACTGTCGCAAATTTTAATTACGCCAGGGATTGCCTTTTCTATAGTAAATTTTTTCAAAATTTAATTTTATACTGTCGCAAATTTTAATTCCGCCAGGTATTGCCTTTTCTATAGTAAATTTTGCAAAAAATAATTTTCTACTGTCGCAAATTTTAATTGCGCCAGGGATTGCCTTTTCTATAGTAAATTTTTCAAAAACTAATTTTTTACTGTCGCAAGTTTTAATTACGCCAGGGATTGCCTTTTCTATAGTAAATTTTTCAAAAATAATTTTTTACTGTCGCAAAATTTAATTGCGCCAGGGGATTGCCTTTTCTACAGTAAATTTTTCAAAAATTAATTTTTTACTGTCGCAAATTTTAATTGCGCCAGGGATTGCCTTTTCTACAGTAAATTTTTCAAAAAATTATTTTTTACTGTCGCAAATTTTAATTGCGCCAGGTATTGCCTTTTCTATAGTAAATTTTGCAAAAAATAATTTTCTACTGTCGCAAATTTTAATTGCGCCAGGGATTGCCGTTTCTATAGTAAATTTTCAAAAACTAATTTTTTACTGTCGCAAGTTTTAATTACGCCAGGGATTGCCTTTTCTATAGTAAATTTTTCAAAAAATAATTTTTTACTGTCGCAAAATTTAATTGCGCCAGGGATTGCCTTTTCTACAGTAAATTTTTCAAAAATTAATTTTTTACTGTCGCAAATTTTAATTACGCCAGGGATTGCCTTTTCTACAGTAAATTTTTCAAAAAATAATTTTTTATTGTCGCAAAATTTTAATTACGCCAGGGATTGCCTTTTCTATAGTAAATTTTTCAAAATTTAATTTTATACTGTCGCAAATTTTAATAGCGCCAGGGATTGCCTTTTCTACAGTAAATTTTTCAAAAACTAGTTTTTTACTGTCGCAAATTTTAATTACGCCAGGTATTGCCTTTTCTATAGTAAATTTTTCAAAAATTAATTTTATACTGTCGCAAATTTTAATTGCGCCAGGGATTGCCTTTTCTATAGTAAATTTTGCAAAAAATAATTTTCCACTGTGGCAAATTTTAATTGCGCCAGGGATTGCCTTTTCTATAGTAAATTTTTCAAAAACTAATTTTTTACTGTCGCAAGTTTTAATTACGCCAGGAATTGCAATTTCTATAGTAAATTTTTCAAAAAATAATTTTTACTGTCGCAAATTTTAATTGCGCCAGGGATTGCCTTTTCTATAGTAAGTTTTTCAAAAATTAATTTTTTACTGTCGTAAATTTTAAATACGCCAGGGATTGCCTTTTCTATAGTAAATTTTTCAAAAATTAATTTTTTATTGTCGCAAATTTTAAATACGCCAGGGATTGCCTTTTCTATAGTAAATTATTCTAAAACTAATTTTTTACTGTCGCAAATTTTAATTACGCCAGGGATTGCCTTTTCTATAGTAAATTTTTCAAAAAATAATTTTTTACTCTCGCAAATTTTAATTGCGCTAGGGATTGCATTTTCTACAGTAAATTTTTGAAAAACTAATTTTTTACTGTCGCAAATTTTTATTACGCCAGGGATTGCCTTTTCTAAAGTAAAATTTTCAAAAAATAATTTTTTACTCTCGCAAATTTTAATTGCGCTAGGGATTGCCTTTTCTACAGTAAATTTTTGAAAAACTAATTTTTTACTGTCGCAAATTTTAATTACGCCAGGGATTGCCTTTTTTACAGTAAATTTTTCAAAAACAATTTTTTTACTGTCGCAAGTTTTATTTACGCCAGGGATTGCCGTTTCTATAGTAAATTTTTCAAAAAATAATTTTCTACTGTCGCAAATTTTAATTGCGCCAGGGATTGCCTTTTCTATAGTAAATTTTTCAAAAATTAATTTTTTACTGTCGCAAATTTTAAATACGCCAGGGATTGCCTTTTCTATAGTAAATTTTTCAAAAATTAATTTTTTACTGTCGCAAATTTTAAATACGCCAGGGATTGCCGTTTCTATAGTAAATTATTCAAAAACTAATTTTTTACTCTCGCAAATTTTAATTACGCCAGGGATTGCCTTTTCTATAGTAAAATTTTCAAAAAATAATTTTTTACTCTCGCAAATTTTAATTGCGCTAGGGAATGCCTTTTCTACAGTAAATTTTTGAAAAACTAATTTTTTACTGTCGCAAATTTTAATTACGCCAGGGATTTCCTTTTCTATAGTAAATTTTTCAAAAATTAATTTTATACTGTCGCAAATTTTAATTACGCCAGGGATTGCCTTTTCTATAGTAATTTTTTCAAAAATTAATTTTATACTGTCGCAAATTTTAATTGCGCCAGGGATTGCCTTTTCTATAGTAAAA
>CAWVNZ010002113.1:0-12500 GCA_963930735.1 Dioctria linearis
CACAATGTGTTTCTGCAAACTTCTCATTCGACCCTCTGAAGGCTATACCTTGTTGCGCTATCGTTCGAATAACTGCAATAACACGCTCAAGTACTTCTATCCAGTATTCCCGTTCCTTGTCGATTTGTTCGGTAAGATTACATGAAACATTAAGCTGTCATTGTCTAACTAAAAACGTCAACTGAGCATCCCGATGTTTTTGATTACCCTCATGACTTTGCACGTCATTACAATTTCGCCAGTCTGAAAACCCGTCACCACTAAAACGAGTGGTGCCTGGACAAAACAACAGACACTCTCCCTTCTGTGGAGAGTAAAGCAACCATTCTCTCGAGTATTGTTCCCCGTTCATTTTCGTCCCACGAAAAATATTTGTGGTACACTTTCTTGCCGTCCCATGAAAAACTCTTCTGGAGCTGTCGAATGGCCCATTAGAATGTTGACGATCACTCGGACATTCACGAACCCAATGTTCGATGTCAGTTGAGGACGGAGGTTTGGAAGATCATCTGCATCGACATTTGGAAGAGGTGCATCTGTCTAGACGTCTTCCGAAACATCCATAACTTGATTCAAAATCTCATCTGATTTTCGACCAACTCACTCAGATCATGTGAATTCGAAATAGAACTGGGAATACATTCTTCAACGGACTGGTTTTCATCTGAAGACAGGCCTCCAGATTCATTTTTGAAAAATTGAGTTATTTTTGGGATCGTTTTGACCGACTCTTCAGCAACTGCCCTTTTTTCTTTTTTGTTATCCACTCTCATACGACCTATTCATGATTTTTCCAGCAAAAATCTAAACAGAAATTGAAACAAAAAAACAAATGATATTAAATGTATTATTTTAGGTTTTATTTCTCAAGTTTATACACTCACCTATGAAGCATATGTAAAAATGTGGCCCTTAATTAGTCAACGATACTAATAAGCTAAAAAATTCGTCTGACAACTAACAAGTCTGTGAAAACAAATATTTTTTAGAATCATTTAGGTTATGTTGAAACAAGCATATAATGTTGTTATTTTGTTAAAAAAAACAAAAATGGAAAAAAATCAAACAACAATTATGCGGCATTTTTATTTAAGGTTTTATTTTTCCAGTTAAACTCACCTATGAAGTCAAAACAAATAATTTAATTTAGTCCCTGTTTAGTCAAAGAGATTTCTGTGAGATAAAATCTCGCCTGTTCACTTGTCTGCAAAAACATAAGCATTGTTAAATCATAGAGGTTATGTGATAACAATGCAATAAAAGTGTTTTCATTTTTTAATCAATTATAGTACAATTCTGGTCGTTGAACTTGTTTTGATTTAGAATTGAAGTGAGTTTTTTTGTGTTATTGAAATCTCAGATACAATATAATTACCTATTACCACAGAATAACTAAATAAAAGAAAGGACACAGAAGAGTGCTCCGATTGTTTTCCATTTAAATGTACACGGCGAGAAAAAGAAGGAAGGAAGAGCAAAAAATAAAAAAAAATTAAACACTCTTTGAACATTTTACGGATAAGACAAAAAATGTGAATGCGAAGATTCGTGCAACGAAATGGATTGGCAAATGATTTATTTTCGTAAATAAGAGAGAATGGGCGAAGTTTTCTTATTTTACGCTCATAAAATGCTCCCGCTCTTTTATGAAAACACGAATTTCAGGAATTGTCCCAATGTTTTTCGCAGAATTCCCATGTTTGTTAGTGTAATCGTATGATATGTGAACAGCACTTTTTCTGTTTTCATTTGTTTTGCTCAAGTGGGGGAATCTCATGCTGGATTCGGGGAATTTTATTTGACAGAAATTTCACATCTCCTTTTAGTGCGTTGTTTATTGCGAAATTTATCTTTTTCTTGCCAAATGGAGGTAGGGTTACCCAATTTACATTATTATGAATAGTTCGAAATAATTTTGATGGTACCCAAGAAGATTTTATCATTCGGGTAATCCTATGTTTTCTCAATTTTTGTTTTGAACTCGTTGTCTTAGTCGCATTACAATAATGCATACCCAAGTTCTTTTCCCCCATTCATGCAAAAGACAAAAGAATATGAGATTACCTCTTTCAGTCTAAAAAACACGGAAAATTTCCAATTTGTTCGCCTCTGTCTCTACTTATATTTATTTATACTACGCTATTACTCTGTGTGTTAGAGACGATGATGCTTTTAGAATTACAGCTGTTCAGACGAAGACACAAACACGAGCGATCGAAGCGCCAACTATACGCGCGAAATACAGTTTTGAACTAATTTAAAATCTTTTGGGGGCTATAGATAATCGATATTGTTTACATGGATTTTTTCATTTTGCATTTTTTATCTTGTTTTTTTCAAATTTCCGAATCTGTTTTCAAAATTTTCCAATTTCTGGGGCCCCTGTCCAAGCGGGGCCCCAAGCAATTGCATCCTTTGCTTCCCGGTAAATCCACCACTACCCAACAGTCAAGGTTCGCAGGTCGCAAAGCACCCAAAGAGGTGAAAAGGACAAAGAAAAAACAGGTCAATGTACCCACACACAAAAAAAAAGGAAACCCTAAACATCCAGAAGCCGAGGGCACAAGTTCCGGTTCGACGCGGCAGCTATAAAAAGGGTGCACCAACACCATTTCAGTTCTACGAGGGAAATCAATCGTCGTATAGGGTAGTATAACTCTATTGAAGTAAGTTCGTATCGATTTGCTATTTTCTTGTTTTTTTCTCATTTTCTTGTAATGATTATTAAAACCCATGTATAAAGACTCGATATTGCCCGTGTTGGTTTACTTATAGCCGAGCCTTTTAGAGGCGGCTTAGTTTTAAGGTCAGCTTAGTAGGGTCTTTGCTTTAGCCTAAGAAAGCTCTTGTAAGTGTTGATGATTAATTCTTCCTCAGTTGTGATCCAAGAAGGATGAATGTTGGTTTAGAGTACGTTTACATTTTTAAATAAATACTTAACGTCAAGGTTAGATTCTGTAAATAATAGCTATTTTTTTCTTCCTTCCCTTTTTTTTTGGGAACCTTTTTTTTTCTTCTTCTCTCTCTTTTCTTGGGAACATGAACGCTTAAGTGTGTAAACATAGAATGCTACGCAGGTAACTTCCACCCACGCGGGGTGACGGCATGATGGGTGGATAGGGGAACAGTACTCCGTAACACCTACGACATCGATGGGGCTGAGCATTTTGATACGGCTTTGGAGGCTTAGCCAGGGTGGATGGGGGCGATTGGGCCCAACATTACCCAAAGCCGGAGTCTCAACAACATCAGAGACCCCTCTCAGCTCTCTCACTCTCTCTCAATCGTTCATTTGCCAGCGTTGTAAACTCTCCGGGTGAATTAGTACTTGTTCGTCGTTGCTGAGGTCTTCTGTTCTTCTTTTTTTTTGCAGCAATTAATAAAGTAAATTATCTTCCTTTTTAGGCTTTCAGGTTCCACCAGGAGAAGGAAGCCTGCATAGATCTTTTTTTTGTCCGTCTGTCCGTCTGCAGTTACGACTACGACTTCTCTTTTTTTTTACTGTCCGTCCGTCTGCCCGGTCAAACATTTTTCCTCTTTATGCACAGCTTTACAAGCACTAGAATTCTTTTTGTGTGAAACTGGATTTATGTCAGAGGTGAGTAAGGTGTCCTGATTTTATTATCCCTAAATACGCAACATACCAATATGAAGTTATGACAGAATGTCTGCGGAATATTGTTCATAACATTTCTTAATTATTGGCAACGTTAGGTGGATGTATAGTCTATAAAAATTTACAAGATCACATAACAAAGTCATGTTACTTGTATACTGCTTAGTGCTTATGTTTTTGTTTTTTCTACAATATTATATTTATCTGATAGATCGATGACAATCAATGAAGTTCTTGACTATTTAGAAGAAGAACGTATGGAAGATACTAATTTATATTGAGCATCCGGATTTATGCGACTTTACTGACGAAGAATCTGGAGTTGAAGTCGGACAGCAATTCTTTATAATTTATAAAACATTTGAATGAAAGGTAATTATCTGCACCTGCAGAATTTATTATAAATAATACCAGCGGATAGCACGATCAAGACGAAGAGGATGTGTACGATGAGCCACCTCGTAAAAAGTCAAAGGAAGCAAAGCAAAGGAAGGTATATAAGTAGAGGGGAAACGATATAAAAATTAATATAAAAATATTTCCTGAACCTGATCAAATTATCGGGATTTGCCTCCAATTGAAATGTTCGAGAAATTTATAGATGACGACATTATAAGTTTTTAGCTGATCAATCCACCAAATATGCTTCATTTATTAATTGTTCGGACCCACAAAGAACCACAGATAAACTTAAATATTTTATATCTATGCTAATATTTTCTGGATATACGTAGAGACAGATTTGTACAAATAAAACATTTTATTCACTGCGCTGATAACAATTTTCTCGACAAGAATGATAAGTTCACTAAATTACGTACATTTGTTGATAAATTGCAGGAGATTTTTGCCGGGTAAGCTTTATACTTGTTCAAGAAGGCCGTTTTCTTTGGATTGACTGGCACAGCAGAAAAACCGAAAAAAAAATTATCTTTGATATTTCATCTCACAGCCCATTTAATTTTGGGTGGCAAATTTCAATACTTGGTTTTGACTCATCGATAAGTCCCAAATAGGGAAACTGTGTGACTCCAAAATTAAATAAAAAATTGAAAAATGGATTGCACCACCGATTTATATATTCTTCTTCGTGGAGCATCAATTTTGACAGATGCTCTGTCAATGGCCCCTAGTACATTTTTCATTTTTGACATTCGCTGAAAACCTTCTTATATTTCTTATATTTTATTGCGAGCAAGCCATTTTATAATATATTTGGCAAAAACCCTATTATGCTAACAAAATCCTCTCATAGGGATGATTTCGCCATGTCAAATCTCGCCGAAATTGATCTGAAATCCATTTGAATATTACACTTTTTTTTTTTATGTATGAACATGTAGAAATCTGGTGTAGCTAACAGCCAAATAAAAGAAGATTTTTTCAAAACATGCGGAAGTATTTCCTCCAAACAGTTTCGGTATTAATCAGGCCCATTATACTTAATAAATTTTGAAAGGGCCCACTGGAATTCTACATGGGTATATCCGGTAATTACTCGCTCTACGTAATTTTCAATTCTATGCGGAGTTTCCCGTTGAATTGCTATGTACCCAGATATTTCTTCATCGCCACTTTCATCAACACGTATCTGCCGAGAATTAATAATAATAATCAATATGTAAATATAAAGAAGTTAAATTAAATTTACCAACATATGATTCACATTTGCGAGTAGTCCTATTGTGTACCTAGTCGTAGTATCTACGACAACATCGCACTAGCCAAGCATTTGTTTGCCTACCATGAACAGACAGGTGCACAAATGGCCATGATTTTATTAGACCAACAAAAGGCTTTTGATAGCGTCTCGCACGAGTATCTCTTGACTGCTCTCGAGGCATTTGGTTTTCCGCCCAGGTGGCTCGATATCGTCGGGAAACTGTATAGAGATTCAGCGATTTTGATTAAGCATCAAGGACAAGTTCTGGCTCCTATATCGTTTCATCGAGGTATCAGACAGGGCTGTCCATTTTCAGGTATGCTTTGAGATTTTTCGTTGGAGCCGCTACTGGTGAATCTTCGTCGAATGCTCGGAAAGTATTCAGTTCGTTTACCGTATACCAATGTGAGGCCTCTTATGTTGGCGTATGCGGATGATCTGTCTATTTTCGTAACAGGATATGAAGCTTTTCCAGTCGCTCGTGCTGTTTTCGACCAGTTCGAACGTATCGCGGGCGCTAAAATTAACCTTAGTAATAGTCAAGGCTTGTGGTGTTGAACGTGGAGCGATCGTACAGATACTCCACTGAATATCCAATGGACTAATACTTGCCTGAAGTATTTAGGTGTGTATATCGGACGCGAGAGTAAATCAAATAATAGCCGCATCGCTCTTCAGAAACTCTCTAGAGCTGTAAACTCATGACGTAGTCGACTGTTTCCATTATCCTTAATGGGAAGGTCAGTCGTTATAAACTATTTGATTACCTCGTCCATCGTTCATCTGCTAATGTCTGAGATGTTTGATGAAGGCTTTGTAGGTCTTCTTCAGGCAAAAGCGATAGCCTTTTGGTGCGGAAGACGATGGGTTGCTGAAAGCATGCTCTGTCTGCCAGTCAAGATGGGTGGATTAGGTCACACTAATTTGGTTGTGAAATCAAGGTGCCTCCAAGTGCGTGCATTCCAAAGAGTATTTTGCCAGAGAGACAGCTTGATTTCTCAACTGTGGGTGAATGTACTGGGAGGGATCGGCACAGGGGAGTATTACTACCTACTCTCTGTTCGACCACCCTATCCTCGTGACTGGCCACAGGATCTAATCTCAACGATTCAGACCTGGGGCAGAATCGGGCCAGCATTTCACCTTAAGTGGAATGCACTACGGTACATTCAATTCCAATCAGGTTTAATCCTGAATTAATAGATTCAGTGTTCAGTAATGCTCTGGGTTTTGAACTTGGCACGCATACACTGACGGTTCTCGGATATATTATTGATATCTCTGGAAACTGTTGAATAAACAATAGCACTCCACAACTACACGGCCTGGATGCGTCTGCGCGGTAGAGATTTCGCCAACTTGGGACCAGTGACCCTGGCACTAAGTTGGAAGAAGCTTTCGTTCTGAGCAGACCACCCCACACACCAATCAACACACTTACAACACGTGTGCTCTGTGACGTGCTTATGTCCAAAAGACCTCCGGAGTATACAGGATTCAACAGATGGCGAACACACCTCGGGGTGAATATGGGCGTTTCTCTCCCAACTTGCAGAGTAGTCTACAGTTTTCCTTCTAGTTACAAAGATGCTGATGTAGCATTCAAATTGCTGCATCACAGTCTTATGCATATGTTGTTACATATTGACCGCCGAGTTCAGAGGATTTGCGCAGTTTGTGGTGGTGAAGGCACCCTGTTACGCAGGATCTTCACTTGCCCAGCTTTGCAAGATCTGATGGAACTCGTGCGCGAAATGTGTCAGTTGATCCACCCGAATTTCAGCACTACTAGAACATCGTTTCTATGGGGGCCAAAGGTTTTTAGTCGGGTGAATTGTCTGATTAGCTTTGTGTTGACACTGGTCAAATCTACAATTCACTTGTACTACATGAGAGTCGAAGATAGGAATAAGAACACTGACCCACAACACCACGCACACGCACTTAAGTGCCAGTTCGTTGACAGGTTGAAGAGACGTTTACGTCTTGAATATCTGGCAACGAACGCAAACAAATTCAACTGCACATGACAGCCACTATCGTCAGTGCAGGATGGAGCTCTGGTCTTTCGCTGGTGATAGCAGGCCACAGCATTTGCAACACTAGTCCACGGGGCTTCTCCTCGTTTAGGAAACGTTGCACGTGCTGTGGGAAGGACAAGCACCCTGTTAGAGATGCTAAGATGGAGGGATGATGAGGGCAGTCTGCAGAGGTCTACGATACTACAGGCTGACCTCGCGGGACTCTATAACGGTATCCCGTAAAGTTTTCGTTCATTCGGTCATTTATTTTTAATTCGGTTTCAGTCTCGGTGCTAAATTACAAATTTTTTGTTGAAAATTCGCTCGTTTATGTAAATATTTTTATTAGATTATTTTGGAAATTTAGAAATTATTGGATCTGCCACTTACCCAATTGTCAAAATTGGGACTTAAATTTATTGTTTTCTATCTTCTAGGCCTTTTTCAAATTTTTTGTAGTATCCGTTTATATTATCTCTTTTGAGAACATAGTGTTATCGTTTTGTTCTTTTACCTGTTAGCGTCTTTTCTGTTGTTTTTATGTACCCCTTTAGAGCCTTTGCCATTTATATTTAAGGAATGTTGAAAAGAGCCAGAGCGCCAAAAAATGAAGGGCTTATTTACATAAAAAAGAAACTATAATGTTATCTACAATTGATTATCTTTCTACATATGAACGAATACCAAAATTACAAAAACCGACTCAGCCCATTTAGAAGCTAGCTGCCCTCGGCTCGACAATTAGTTCAACTCCATTGAACTAGTGAATGAGCTGAATAAAAAAGCCTTACACATTTTGGAACAATAAAAAAGACAAAAGAGATATTGCACCATGACTCATCAATAAAAGTGCTAGGAGACCCAAAGTGATGATATGAAAATAAGTTCGAGGTGGATTTATTAGATCGAAGGTGATTATATTTTATCGTATCCTTGACATTGCTGGCACCAATGCGTTTATTGTTTAGAATTCGCTGCGAGACAATAAACTGAAAAGACTTTATTTCTTGAGAAATTCCGTGGAAATTTTCGTGAGATCGTTGAGTAAACAACCATCACATTGATCATGAGCTACAGTTGAAACCAACATTCAAATGCCACCTGAAAGTAAAATCGTTCAAAATATTATAATTCCAAGTTTTTCTATTTATCAATGCAACAATGCACATCTACCTACAAGCACGTCGATAAAGTAGTTTTTAATGGAGACAACAATCGACACATTATGGCTACATTCCACACAAACAAAATCGGGACACAATCCAATAAGAGGAAATTAACTTGTCATTGATAAACTTTACCCAAATCAAATTTAATTAGATTAAGTCATCTTTTCAGTTAAATGTATCTTTTAAAAGGTACCAAATCGTGCGCATAGTGGCTAAGGTCAATATACTATTTGTTGCTATGCGCAGTTGGTGCCGTGTGCAATTCGGAGGCAATACTAATATAATAAATTTATCTTCGGTAACGACTGAGATAAAGATACATATTCTGGAACACAACTGGCAAACATCTTACTAACAAACTCACTTTATCTTGGGTCTCGACAGAGATAAAGATATAGTTATTCTGGGTAGTGACTAGAATAACCCTTACTAATACCAAACCTATATCTTGGGTCTCGACTGAAGTGAAGTATCTTGTTCCGGGGAACGACTAGAACAAGACCAGTACTAACACACAAACTTTGTTTTGGGTCCCGACTGAAGCAGAGTATCTTGTTCCGGGGTACGACTAGAACAAGATAATCACTAACTATCTATTTACCAACACCATAAAGCCGATTCCAGGTAGAATATCCAAGAGAAATGTCCCAATCAAAAAATCTGAGTCCACCTCTGTGTGTGAAAAAAAGATTATTTTCTACTTTTTCATGCGGCTTGGCCTCAGTTTTGTTTGAAACCTAGTTTTTTACTTATTTTATTTATGCTAAACTAGGTGAGGTCGACGCCTTGCCCGGCGATATTATAGATGCCTGAATGGGTGCAGTTGGAGGCTGAAAAGCTAAGGTGGTTAGATATGCATAATATCTAAACTATCATCTGATTTAATCGCGTAATTCCCTACTTTAGGGTTTCAATATGTGTGTTCAGAAATCATAAGAATTCTGATATAATGAGGAACAATGACTATTTTAGTTAATTATGCAGACTCATAGTCACAAAAAAAACAATTAATTCAGTGAAATAATTATTGAAATCGGATAAAAAATGACGAAATTATAACTATTTTAGCGGCGCATTCTCAAAAACGCGCTCTAACATGATGACGTTACGATACACAATACAATTCGCGGTCTAACGCAGCGCGAGTGTAGTTGCTGCGCCGCCGTGATAGAAAGTGCTCGGGATTGGATTTCTTTTGGATTTATTTCATAAAATATCGTCTTATAAATATTATATTGTGCAAACTGGCATCGTGCGTGTTGTGTACCGTGACGTCATCTCCAGATTCGCCGTTTTTAATTTCCGTTTTTTTAAACTTCAATAACTTTGTCATTTTTTGACGGATTTGAGTCATTCAAAAATAAATGTACTCAGAAATGTATATTGCTTTTGATATGATATATTAAATTTGAATATCTTGTAGTAAGATTGTTCTCCATTAAAACTAGCAAGCTTACATGTCAACACATGTATGTACCGAACTAAAGAAGATATATTTCAGAAATCTAAATTGTAACAATTTCGCAGAGAGATGATAACTATCCACGCGTAATAGATTGCATTCACGCATGGTAATTTTTTTTTTCAATCTAAAGCAAAATTGCATCAGAAGTTCAAATTATCAACGCTGCAGTGAAGTGAGGCAGCCAGAAACAACAGTATATGGGTAGTACAATGTATTTGCACTTGGTAAGTTGCAAATAAACATCTATTTAGAAAAAATTGAGCAGGCAACGAATATTTCTGACTGAACAGAATTTACAAACAAGTTTTTTTTCTTTTTGCATTTTAAACAATAGAAAACGAAGTGCAGCTGCTATGCCAATTTGCCGTGCGCCTTTGAATGCCGTTCTTTGATGCCATGAGCAACCCATGGCTATATAACTCAGAATCTGACTTGACTCGTTCTCTTTTTCAGTTTGGCAGTACAGTGATCAAGGTGGTAATCTATTTTCTAGTGTTCTTTCCAAATCCAAATCTAAATTTTATTAAGAAATTAAATGCGATTAAATTAGAGATTCTTATTGCGGGTATCGACCGAATAAGAAAATACTAACATAAACCACTTTACTACGAGTATCGACTGTAATAAAGATTCTTATTGTGGGTATCGACCGAATAAGAAATTACCAACATGAACCACTTTATTACGGGTCTCGACTGAAATAAAGATTTTTATTGCGGGTATTGACCGAATAAGAAATTTCTAACATAAACCAATTTATTACGGGTCTCGACTGTAATAAAGATTTTTATTGCGGGTAACGACCGAATAAGAAATTACCAACATGAACCACTTTATTACGGGTATCGACTATAATAAAGATTCTTATTGCGGGTATCGACTGAATAAGAAATTACCAACATGAACCACTTTATTACGGGTCTCGACTGTAATAAAAAAATTTATTGCGGGTATCGACCGAATAAGAAATTACTAACTTAAACCACTTTATTACGGGTATCGACTGTAATAAAGATTCATATTGCGGGTATCGACCGAATAAGAAATTTACTAACAGAAAGCACCTTATTACTAGTATCGACTGTAATAAAGATTCTTATTGCGACCGAATAAGAAATTACTAACATAAATCACTTTATTACGGGTATCGACTGTAATAAAGATTCTTATTGCGGGTATCGACCGAATAAGAAATTACTACCATAAACCACTCTCTTATGGGTCTTATAAAGATTCTTATTGCGGGTGTTGACCGAATAAGAAATTATGAACATAAACCACTTTATTACGGGTCTCGACTGTAATAAAGATTCTTATTGCGAGTGTCGACCGAACAAGAAATTACTTACATAAACCACTTTATTACGGGTATCGACTGCAATAAAGATTCTTATTGCTGGTAGCGACCGAATAAGAAATTATTAACATAAACCATTTTCTTACGGTTCTTGACTGTCATAAAGATTTTTATTGCGGGTATTGACCGAATAAGATATTACTAACATAAACCCATTTATTACGGGTCTCGACTGTATTAAAGATTTTTATTGCGGGTATCGACCGAATAAGAAATTACCAACATAAACAACTTTATTACGGGTCTCGACTGTAACAAAGATTTTTACTGCGGGTATCAACCGAATAGGAAATTACTAACATGAACCACTTTATTACAGGTATCGACTATAATAAAGATTCTTATTGCGGGTATCGACTGAATAAGAAATTACCAACATGAACCACTTTATTACGGGTCTCGCCTGTAATAAAAATTTTTATTGCTGGTATAGACCGAATAAGAAATTATTAACTTAAACCACTTTATTACGGGTATCGACTGTAATAAAGATTCTTATTGCGGGTATCGACCGAATAAGAAATTTACTAACAGAAAGCACCTTATTACTAGTATCGACTGTAATAAAGATTCTTATTGCGACCGAATAAGAAATTACTAACATAAATCACTTTATTACGGGTATCGACTGTAATAAAGATTCTTATTGCGGGTATCGACCGAATAAGAAATTTACTAACAGAAAGCACCTTATTACTAGTATCGACTGTAATAAAGATTCTTATTGCGACCGAATAAGAAATTACTAACATAAATCACTTTATTACGGGTCTCGACTGTAATAAAGATTTTTATTGCGGGTATCGACCGAATAAGAAATTACCAACATAAACCACTTTATTACGGGTCTCGACTGTAACAAAGATTTTTATTGCGAGTATCAACCGAATAGGAAATTACTAACTTAAACCACTTTATTACGGGTATCGACTGTAATAAAAATTCTTATTGCGGGTATCGACCGAATAAGAAATTTACTAACAGAAAGCACCTTATTACGGGTATCGACTGTATTGCTGGTAGCGACCGAATAAGAAATTATTAACATAAAGATATTACTAACATAAACCAATTTATTACGGGTCTCGACTGTAATAAAGATTTTTATTGCGGGTATCGACCGAATAAGAAATTACCAACATGAACCACTTTATTACGGGTCTCGACTGTAACAAAGATTTTTATTGCGGGTATCAACCGAAAAGGAAA
>CAWVNZ010002113.1:17500-31873 GCA_963930735.1 Dioctria linearis
TATTACAATAGTTTTCATATATTTACACCTGTATGTATGCACCGGTACTACTTGAAGCGCAGAAAAAGCTTCAATAAAATAGCTAATGTCCAATTTTGAAATCGTTTCGAAAAGTACTTTCACGTTTTGAGCCACGAGACACAAAAAACTAATTAATTAATGGATGCATTATGATAAGATACCAAGTGTAGTATAGTATAAGTAAGGAAAATTTTTCAATGGGCCACAGTTGTAAAATGAGCTCAATTATTGTATTATTGTTGCTGGTAGCAGTGGCTTGCGCCTACCCTGCGGTGGAACATGCAAGAGAAATAGACTTCTTGCCTTTTAAAGGAATCGAAAAACGTATTGTTGGAGGTGAAATTGCCGAACCTAATCAATTCCCATTCCAAGTAAGACTTCAACTAAAAAAGCGGTCATTTGGGGAAATTGTCAGCACTTTATGCGGAGGTTCCCTAATTTCAGACAAAGTGGTTATAACAGCGGCACATTGCTTAGAATCGTACGTTGAAATTAATTAATATGTCGAACTTTATTTATTCTGATTTTCATTATTTATAGAGCTTTGTCTGGTACTGTCCATCTGGGTGCAACAAGAGTTCGTTCCCCAGAGGCGACCCACATTGCAATAAGAGTGGAAGAAAAGAATTTCATTATCCATGAACAATGGAATCGAATAGTGGCGATAAATGACATCGCCTTGATTATTCTTCCACAATCTGTGATATTTAATGGTAAGATCTAGAATTTTTCACTTTTATACTGGAAAACTAATTTGAGATTTTAGATGCAGTACAGCCAGTGGATTTACCTACTGCCAGTCAAGTAGATTTGGATAATAAATTAGCAGTGATTGCAGGTTTCGGAAGAGTAGGCAATATACCAGGTGGATCGAATGAGCTACGTTTTGTTGCAAGGAATATTTTACCAGCAGCAAACTGTAAGAGAGCTTTTGGCAATTCATTTAGACCAACCCATGTCTGTGTTGATGGTTCTCAAAGGAAATCTGCCTGCCCTGGTGACTCGGGTGGTCCTCTAGTTATTACAGAAAGTAATGGATCTCGAACTCTTATGAGTTGCGAGATAGGAATGCCCATTGTTTATACACGAATTACATCATACTTAGACTGGATTAATCAGAAAACTGGTATCTCCATTAGGAAATAAGAGGTACCTATTGGATGTTATATTTAATTAACAATTTTATAATTTCTCTGGTTTTTGAAATTCAATCTGTAATTATTTTGAAACAAACAAAAACATACAATTTCTAATGTCTGAAATCTTATTATAATAGAAACCATTTTACATTAAGATCGTTATAGATTTACAAGAAAAACGTCAAGTAGTATAAATAAAAAGGAAAAAAGCTAAAATTGATCTAAGATCAATTTTTACGGTACCCTAGATCAGTTGTCTTCAAACTTTCGTGGCCGTCGGAACCCTTCTGCTGATAATATTATTCGTGGAACTCCAATTTCGAAAACTATCGAGGAAGTAAAAACACAAATTTATTAAACAAAAATTTATTTTTTTATATAGTTTAAATAATAAAAACTTGAAATAAAAAAACACTCACTGATTACATTGAATCTGTTTTTTATTTCAAATTATATCAAAATTTCGTGTAATTTTTGAAATTTGCAACCTCATTCATCTTTTGCATCTAATCTATTTCTATATTTGGTTTTTATGGCAATATATAGAGGGAAAAATCTTTCACACATATTATATGTGGTAACAAATGGCGTCAGATGTGCAATAGCTCCTTTTGCAAGGTCAGGATATTGCGAAAAAAATTTTGAAACCACAAATTCAAAATATCTCTCGTTCAAAAAATTTAATTTTTAATGAGGAGTCAGTTGAAATATCGCTGTGTGGCTGGATTTCTTTTTTTTTGGTAATTGAAAGGTATCACATTATTCCACAAATGGATTATGAACCCAATCAAAATTTTCTGGCTGAGTTGAAAACTATTCTACAAAAATATTTTGTAAATCTGATAAATATTGCAATATATATATTTTTACATTTTCATAAGTTCAGCATTATTGATGACTAAAATATCATGTAAATTAAAAAAAAAACATTCAGTATTTCCTCCCAAAATAGAACCTGTCCAAATTTTTAATTTCATTATAAGTTGCGCATTTTATTTATGTTGAACTTTGAAAATATTCGTTTTTGCGCCTTGAAGAGAAAGGTTTACATAATTAAAATATGAAAAAAAATATCTGGAAGATAAGCTGTTTGTTGAATCCATTTCCTATAATTTAATTGGTGAGATAATCCATGTAGATGTTCAATAAAAAAACAATCTGATTTAATCTCATATGTGTAAAAATCTTGTTAATAATTTACCACGAGACAACCATCGCACTTCTGAGTGAAGTAATAATGTTTTATGTATACTTCCCATATCTTCACATATCAAAGTGAATATTCTCGAATTCAACGGCCTTGATTTGATAAAATTTACAATTTTTAAACAATCATTAAGATCACTTTCTAGTACTTCCGGCATTCTTTTTAATGCAAGAGCCTGCCGAGAAAAACAGCAATGATTCATGACATCAGGATTTTTCTATTTTGTATGTGAAACAACGCCTTTCGAACTGCCAAGCATTGCCTTTGCACAATCGGTGCATACATGACGACATAAATTCCAACTTTGCACAATGGGTGCATACATGACGACATAAATTCCAAAATATCTCATGATATTTCAATTATGAATCAATTATTTTAAATATTTCTTCACCTGTTGTTTTGCTGGGTAGAGCTTTTCAAAAAAGCATATCCTTTTCAGCAGTAATTTCATCAATGTATCATATAACCCAGATACGTTTGGAGATTCGTCCAACTGAAGAGAAAACCTATGGAGTTGTACTTTACAGTAATTTTCCATGTCCTAAATGCGCCTTGATACAGTAGTACCAGACAGTGGCACATTATCAACCATTTTATCTTGTTTTTCTCCTATCATGAAAGAAACTATATCTTTGGCACACATGATTTCTCTAATTTTTCAGCAACAATGTAAGCTTCACATTGTTGAGCAAGACGATAATAACTGACGATAATAACTGACGATAACATGCTTTCATATTGTATTATCATCATCACAGATATTGTCATCATGTACAAATTTCCTGAATCGACGATTTTTCTGCTCTTTTATGAAAGCACTTATTTAGGACGAAGTTGATGCTGTAACCCTATGTTATTTGAACAGAACCACTGACTTATAACAATGGACTGAGCGATTTGCTATTTTATTTGGCACACATTTAGTGTTGCTGTATATCAGGGTTTGCGCATCCTTTAAAACGTTTACTACATAAAAAAAAAACATGTAAAATTCAACCATCAGACGGAGTATGGTAAACACTATCTTTACCCTATTCTATCTGTGGTGATTGCATCTACAGCCAACATAAAAACATCCAATGGCATAAGAAAACGTTCAGTAAGTGATATTTTGTGTTGGTAGCTCCAACTCTGCCATAGCGCGAAAGAGAAAACTATAAAACTTGTTCCATTCTTTCCTATAGGTAAATGACAATACGCTCAGTTCATTTTTATAAGTCAACGAGCAGAACATACATTCGTTCCGCTTTAAACCGAAGTGGGCGTAACTCATGCCGGATTCTCTGATAGTTTTGAGAAAAATGATAATTTTACTTGACAAACATTATACATCTCCTTTCAGCACATTGACCAAAGCGAAATTTATCTTTTTCTTTAAAAATTCATAACATGTTCTAGCGGAACCCCCAATTTGTTTACGGAACCCCAGGTAAGTTGAATGTAATTTTTTTTTCACAATAAATTATAATCTAATTTAATTTAAACGTAAATTGTTGTATGACAACACCAAGAAAAAGTTACCCGATTTTGTCTATTTATGAAACTGTATTTACTATTTGTATATTGCGTTTTCTGTGTACAAAATTTCAACTCTCTTTGTCGACACGTTCTCAGGCAGTGTACAAATATATTGAGAAGAATGAAATTTTTGTATGGCAACCCTACGAAGTAGTTACTCGATTTGTTCTATTTTCGAACGCAAATCTACAATTTTTTAAAAAATTTCTGTTCCTAATTTCAGGACAAAAATGAAAATAACTTTAAGTGTTATGTGTGGATGTCCAATCCATTTTGCTCTACCAGCATTTATTTATTAATTTCGCTAAATACTAGCAACAATGCTTAAGTTAAAGGTTAAGTACAGAAAACAATTATTGAGTATTTTTATTAATTTAGTCTTAATAATATAAAAATCTATAGAATGGAAATTCAAAATAAAAGTACCTGCAGCACATTCTAGTTGTAGGCTCAAAGTCTCCATAGTTGGTGCGATGGGAAAACAAATAAATACAGTCATTAGATCGCAAGTATCGAGATCGTGAATTTAAATTAATTTTCTCATGCATCAAAGGCATGTCGATGTCACCCTTCACAAGTTGAAATACAAAGCTAATATCACAAATTTATCTACGAATGTCAAGAGTAGGAAGATGAATTAAATTTAATTTTTCGTTATAAGGCGGAAGATGAAGTCCATCCCTCCATTCGAGACCTCTTAGAGCAAAAGCGTAAGAATCTCCTTTGCACGCCCTCAATACGATCGAAGTGATTTTTGTAAGAGAGAGACCAAACAAGACTGGCATATTCCAAAACGGGTCTAACAAGAGCGGTTAAAAGAGCTTTAGTAATGTAGATATCATCTAACTCTTTTGCCCAGCGCTTTACAAAGCCTAACTTTGAGTTTACCCTACTAACGATGCGATCTATGTGTAATTTAAAGGTGAGTTTCGAACAGGGCTGCATAACGTTATAATTTTATATCAATTGATATGATGAAATGATTCTGGTATTTTAATTTTTGTTATATTAAATAACGTTATATATTTATAAGTAGAACAGAAGGTGGTAATATGGCCCCTGCTGGTTAAATGGACCTCCATTGAAACTCAAATTGGAAAAGCTCCATCTATGATTTCTACAGTGCATTGAAACAAACACTTGTGACAAAGAATTTTAGTTAGTATACGAGAGCGGTGCTGCGCCGTATTTTGTTTTCTTTTATAACGTCTATCCGTGTGCTGCAATAAAAACCTTTTTGCCTAAATGTTATATGCCTAAAATTCATAAAATACCTGAAAAAAGGTATTTACAATAATCATGTAAAATCATAAATTTTCATAGAAGGTACTCATGCTTAACAATATGAATAGCTTATCAATATAATCAGTGAAGAAAATTGCATCAGAAATTTTCTTCACATACCATTTCGTTTTTTAAAAATTTCCATGGCAAATTTTGCCTTCAGCAAAATTTGCCAGTAGAAATATTTAATTTAAAAAAATTAAAAGCAAGAGACAAATCGTACCTTCAGTACGATTTGTCGTAAAAATTACCATATGTATATTCGAACGTACATACATATAAAAAAAAAAGCTTTCACGCTCAGAAATGTGCGCCGCGAAAATACATTATATGTATACGCGCGCCGCAATTTCAATCATCGTAACGGTGGCTGATGTTTATAAAAGCATCAAATTCCAAGCCTCCGTCCAACGAAAAATATTCTGGACTTGTTTAATCAAGTCCAGAATAAATGAAAAAATTTTCTGAGGGTAGAAATGCAACTATGCATTTTCTACCCTGACCGATGGCACTTGATCGCGATGAAAATAATCAAGAGCACAGTCGAATTATAAAAGCGAACAGAGTTGAATTTTAAATTTTATAAAAGAGAAAAATTGAATTAAAAGTTTTGTAAAAAACGAGTTGGATTTTTACCCGGAGTAAAATAAGAAGAAGTTCTTTAATTTCGGGATCGGTTGGTCGGTTGGTGCAGAATAATAGATTAGAACGTGTTGTTTACCCCAAAAGAAAAATAAGTTGTTCCTGAAAATTATCTGTAAGATAAGGTGAAACTAGATGTAAATAAAGGTGTAAAAAAAAGAAATTTTACAATAAAGTAAAAG
The DNA here is from genome assembly GCA_963930735.1 of Dioctria linearis. NCBI lineage: Eukaryota > Metazoa > Arthropoda > Insecta > Diptera > Asilidae > Dioctria > Dioctria linearis. The sequence continues at coordinate 23,497 of CAWVNZ010002113.1, forward strand.
TGGGACCAAATAGGATAACCTTTTGTATTACTTCCACCTACCGACGTTGAAGACGAATCACCATACGAAGGTACGTAACAACCGTGTTACGTGTGGGTCAGCGACGATCAGTGGAAAGATTAAGAAACCTTCTTAAATAATTTCAAAGTAAAAACATCCAATTTTTTCTAATATTTTGTTTTTTGTTTACTGTTGACAATCAGCACATGCATCTGGTGTGGCCCCTTGTTATTGCAGGTATTGTGTCCCCGGGGGCCATATTGAATGTATGGACGGTAACCATTTTCCATATATTTCAAATTTTTTTATCAAATTATTATTTGATATATTTCTTGTTTTTTTCTCATGCTCCAGATGCCTCGAACGATCTTTTCTTCGAAGCCACAACGAAAGAGGAAGACGTGGGATGTAGATCAAATGAAAAAAGCTATTGAAGTAGTACGAAACAAAACTGTGGGGTATAAGAAGGCTGTTAAGGTGTTTTCGGTACCAAGAACCACATTGAGGCGGGCGGTTAATGATTCAGAGGTTTCTCTGGATATAGTTGTGCAGAAATCATTGGATAGAAAGTGTGTACCACCACCATATCTAGAGCAAAAGTTATATTTTGTTTATGGAAAGCAATTATTATGATTTGATACATATGAACGTTAGGCGAATGGCTTATCCCAGTTAGCCACAAATAATAATATCCCAAACCCTTCTCGTAATGGTGATCACTTTTTAAGCAGACATAAAGATCCATTTTCTGTCAAAAACTTATGGGACCTTCGTATGCTCGGGTTCAAGGCTTCGATTGCGCAGCAGTAAGTGAATTTTTCGGGCTATTAGAAGTGGAAAACACCGAACACCAATATCCTCCAGATAGCATCTACAATGTAAATGGAACTGGGCTAACCCTTGTGCAGACAAAGATACCTTCCTTCAGTAATTGGTAGAAAGTGTAGGAGACAATAAAAGGAGACTTGACATCATCAGAACGACGATCGCTAATGACTTTGGTTTATCCTATGAGTGCAGCTGGGACCTACATATATACCACCGATTATGATATTCCCCAGAAATAATTATGGTTTGAGCATTTCTTAGATAAGACAAAATTAACAGAACGGTCCCCAGTTCTGCTAATCCTAGATGGACATTATAGTCACACACGAAATATTCAAGTTTTAGATCTTGCTCGTAAAAAAATGTGACTATCGTTAGCTTACCTCCGTACATAACACACAGGCTGCGGCCTCTAGACCGCACATTCATGGGTGCACTAAGCTATAGACTCACTTTAGCGAGGAAGTACTTAAGTTCCTGCTGTATTCTGATAGAACACTCAAGCCTTATGACATAGCTGATTTGTTTGAAAAGCTTATTTGAGGTGCACAACTGGCGAAATAGCAGTAAGTGGATTCAAAATTACTGGAATATATCCTTTCACCCGCCATATTTTTACCGACGCTGATTTCTTTCTTAGCTGAATCGCAATTAGTGGAGATAAATAACGTCCAACCACCTTCAAATTCTGCACTGGCCATCATCAGCTGTTGATCAGGCGCGCCCATCATCATCCATTTATCAAGCAAGATCATCTGTGACCCTGTCCTCGCCTATAACTACAAATGAAGTTAGACCAACAATTATCGAGTTTCATTTTGGATTTTTCACTGTTCAAAACTTTAAAGCGTTTTTCTGAAACTTGTAATTTTTGAAGTCGGTGAACGCTGTAACTCAAAATCTAATGCACCGATTCTTTTGAAATTTTGTACACTATTTCTATACATTAATCACCAGGTAACAACGTCGAGTTTATTTTATTTTTTTTATTATTTTATTTTACAACAATAAATTTGCCGATTTTTTAAGCGAAATTTGGGTTTTTGATTTCCAAGTGCTACCAAAAATGGAAAAATTGATTATAAATAAAATAAGTAAAAAACGAGTTTTCAAACAAAACTGAGGCCAAGCCGCATGAAAAAGTAGAAAATAAACTTTTCTTCACACACAGATGTGGACTCAGATTTTTTGATTGGGACATTTCTCTTGAATATCTTTTCTCTTCATGAATCAAATCACTTATTACCTCTGATTGATCATACTGAAATATATCGGTGATTGTCAGAGAATAAAATCTGAGTCCACCTCTGGGAGTGAAAAAAAGTTTATTTTCTACTTTTTCATGCGGCTTGGCCTCAGTTTTGTTTGAAAGCTCGTTTTTTACTTATTTTATTTTCTGTCTTTTTCACGTTAACTAAATCGTTATTACGTGCTGCATGGAGATATTTTAAAACAATTTTTAAGTAATGTTTGGTGCCGATCCGAAAACAAAAATTTTTCGAGTATCAAATCGTTGAAGCACTGCAAAGGATTTCTGAAATTCAAATTATGATTTAAATTTAAATTTCGCAGAAAAATTGGAAAATTCTGCCTTTTTCCTGAAACAGATTTCTCACTAATCATATCGATGGAAATTTCTCCGATGATTTTCCCGCTTTTCCGGGTTTTCTACGGAGTTTTACACAAAAGCAACTTTATGCAACTCATTTCGCTCTACAACTTTGTCTTAGGTTGCAAAACGCTCAAATACTTCCTTGGTCTGAAAAACTTCGGAAAAGCGTTTTACATGACTTTTCCTCGATTTTTTCTGCAAGTTTTTACCATTTTCGGAGAGAAAGTAATGATGCCAGTTGATAGGGAACTTGATCCTGCATAATTTAGGTAACTTTTTTACCGGAAAATTTTCCAGAAAAGTCGGAAAATTCCGGAAAAATTGGAAAACTCTGTATTTTTCCTGAAACTGATTTATCACTAATCAAATTTTTACCAAATTTTCAAATGATTTTTCCCGATTTTCCGGGTTTTCCATGAAAATTTCCGGTTCAAATTTTGATTTTGATTCAATTGTCGCACGACATGAACCTGTGTGCCAAATTTCAGGTCGCTGTGATGACGAAAAGTGGGTCTACGAGAGTGTCGAAAATAGTAAAAAAGAAATATCTAAATAAATAGGCAGACAAATAGTGTACGGCCTCAAAAAAAAGCTCGGGAAACATTTCGCCTAATAAACACATTTTGATTTTTTTGTTTTAAATGATCCAGTGACGAGTTATAGTGTTCACCGCAAAACAACTTTTTTTCGAGGCGCCTGCGGAGATTTGCTGCCACCGGAATATATGATTTTATTTCACCGAATTAACCTAATAATGCAGTTAAAAATTCATCGAACAAAGAATGTTTGGTGCGGTTTTCAATGCTCAAGACCATATCTGAGTTTTCATTGGCGGATCTGCCAGAAAATTTCCTAATGAATTGTTTCTAGTGGCACCTATATGCGATATCTGTACGATTTCCTTTGCAAAGTTACAATAGGAGGATTGTTTGAAGTACTACGATAAAAAGTTATAAAATGGTCTATTTTCCGGTAACACATTTGTCCCCAAGTTTTGTTAACACAATACAATTTGATAGAATAGAGTATCTATTGTTATATGTATTATATGTTTTATGTTATATGTTTTAATGAAAAAAACGTGCAGCTGCTATACGCATTTATCTTAACTACTAGTGTACTTTATTCATAGTTTGCGTATGGGAGCACATCTAAACTTGAACTCATTCAGCTAATTGACTTGTATTTCATCTACAACGCGAACCTCACAGTTTATGAGCGTATTTTCCCTCTGTACAAGGCATAGTTCAAATTCTTCTGCAAGATTGAAATAATCGACCGTACTTTTAGTTGAAGCTTCGTTCTGCATTAATAAAAACCAGGTGAAATCAACTGCGAATTTTCACTGTAAAAAATGTGCACAATTGTTGCCACAGAGTTTAGATATTTTCCCCTAAAATGTAGGAAATATTCCCTAAAATATAGTTAATATTCCCTACATTTTAGGGAATATTCCATATATTTTAGGCAATTTTCACTAAATTTTAGAATAAAATAAATGAGCTTTGTGGGAATAATTGTGTAAATTTATTTTTACAGTGTTGCACCAAATCAGATATTTGCTTTGCGACTTTAAAAAAGAAGAAATTCTTTAATAAAATTTAGCGGTTCAGCCGTGCTCCAGTGTTACACCATGTGTAAACTTCGGAAAGCTATTTATACATCAGATATGTGGATTAGCGTATTTGGACATCAAGTACACAAATTTGTAATCTGTTGTATCCCCTGTTTGCCACCGTGTTTTCCGGTTAGGAGTAGAGCGACGAAGGAGGGAAGCTCAGGGAGGTTTCTTTGTAGGATAATTTACAACACTAGATTTAGGAGTAATAATTTTATTGCGTACGATTAATTAAAATTTGTATTGCGTACGATTAATTTAAAATTTGTATGATTAAATAAAAACTTGTTTCAAAAATAATAAAACTATCTCGAGCCGCCCGCGTGTGCACTTGATGAGTTCATATCCTGAACTTCGACTTCTTTAGTCTTGCAACATATTTTATCATCGAAAATATCTGACACCCCTGCGTCAGCAAAAGTATCAACAAGTTTTTCTGATTGGTGCATTCAACTGGCCAATCGGACAATAAGCATAAAAAAATGGAAAGATAAGACGATTTTAAAGTATGTCACTTCGTCAATTTCTTGGCTTGGGTCTTGTAATTTGATCCCGCTTTTGAAATTGCGAGTGATAAGCAATGTGGAGTACATTAACTCCGTGATTTATGTTTGAACAAAAATGTTGAGCAAGCATTCTGTTTACTTTTCATAAGTGGCTATTTATGCGAGAAGAAATTTATGGAGGTAAGTAATAAAAATATTTGTACATTTTGGATATGGATATTTGTATATGCATGGTGTGGTATTTTGAGACCACAATATGAATGCTTATGCTCTTTTGGAATGTCCATAGGGGGTAAGTAATTGTACATGTGGCTGTGATTTTGGGATCACAACAAATCCCGTTTCGGAGTTACAAGGTGACTAAAAAATTTTGCTAGGTTTTCACAAAATACCTTGTATCTTGAAAAATACAGGACGTACGGTCACCGCGTAAGCTCAGAATTTGATGGTCTTTCCAACGGAGTTATCGTTATTTAAAGTAAACATTTCGGATTTTTTTTTACTTTGACCTCTATTTGTTATTAATTTTTTTTTTTTTGGAAAAAGGTCATTAACATAACTTTGTTTTGCAATAACTGTAAACTGTGGACTCTGGTCCTTAATTTGACCTATTACACCCTATGTGCTATCTGTAGCCCTTAAAAAGTTATTAGCTCTTAACTTATTCTCAAGGCTATTTTTAAACTTATTCTCGATAATAATTTGTCCCCTTACATGTCATTGCTAATTTCGGTATGACCAGAATAGGTTGTGAGCTAATAAGTGCTTACACATAAAATGTAATAGGTCGAATTAAAGAATAGAGTCTACAGTTTATAGTTTTCATAAAAAAGAGAACGGGACTAGTTGAGCAGCCGCTGGAAACGCCACGAAGTTTTGAATACAATTAGTTTTATACGGTGACCGTACGCCCGCGCTTTTTAAGATACATGGTGTTTTGTGAAAACCTAGCACAATTTCTCAATCACCCTGTAACTCAAAAATGGTTGATATGCCCCCCCCCCCCTCTAAACCATACAATTTGTTTTTCCTAGGTGAGTACTATCACCTCATGCTCTATGGATCACCATGGAGGAAACATCCTGTACAGTGATATAGTCACTCCAAAAATCCTGCTGTCTTTAAGAGCTGAATCAAAAAACCACTTATTTTTTTTTTTATTAATTTGCAAATTTTCTCCTTTATGGATGTTGAATGATTTCCAATATATTCATCCACACTTTCTTTCATAATCGGCTCCAAGAACACTACTGTATTTGGAAAATCAATATGAATCGGAACGAAAAAATAAAACTAATTACTACATTAAGAAAGCTTTCTTGGTTCTGTCTTGTGGTACTTAATTAGAAGATCGCAGTTGGGATCAGCTTTACAATCAGTAAAGAAGGATTAGCAGGATTGAAATGTGTGGACGGGTGGGATTTACGATGTATTCATTCAAAACTGTAAAATTATAAGCACGTTGGCAGTAATGGTAGATATTTATTTATCCAATTATTCATTTGCGCGTACAAGATACAGATTGATCTAGATCTAAACGAACTCATTATCGGAACTGCATCTCTATCGCACACTTATCCTAGCCTATCGGTCTTAAAAATTGTTTGTCCTACTCTTTGATTAAAACTATATTAACGCCAAAACTTCTACTCAAATTGACACATACGTTGTGTACCTATTTACTTTCACCTTCTAAAAATTTTTCAACTTTGCAACAAAAAGTCTTCGTTTACATTTGCTAAAAAAAAAAGACCTGAGAACAAGATCAATAAATTACGTTAATTAATTTCTTATCAACTTTATTCAAGTGTGTTCCGTTGAGAATGTATAAATACTGACAGTCACCTTAACCTAATCAAAGTTGCGAAAATGAGGTCTATTGTGGCGTTTACATTGTTGCTGGCACTCGCGGTTGCTTACCCAGCTGAAGATTCCGAGTTCGCAGACTCTTTACGTATTCAACCACGTATTCTTGGAGGTAAAGTTGCACAGCTTGGACAATTTCCATATCAAGCTAGACTTTTAATAACAAAACGAAGGCTTGGCAGGCTTGTAGATAGCTTGTGCGGAGGCTCGTTAATTTCAAATAAAGTTATATTAACTGCAGCTCACTGCGTAGATGGGTATGTAGAAAATAAAATTTTAATTTTTCTAGAAAAATTTCTTAATTTTCCATTTAACCACAGAGCTTTGGGTGGATCTCTCCTCTTGGGTTCGACAAATATACGATCCAATGAGCCTACCAGAATTACAATGAAGCTACCGAAAGAAAGTTTTATCATGCATGAAGACTGGAATGTGAAGGAATGGAATAATGATATTGCATTGATAATTCTTCCAGCACCTGTTCAATTTAACAGTAAGTTGAAACACTTTTAATACTAATCTCTCCAGATCTCTTTTCAAAACATATTGTTTTTTTTTTCATTTTCAGGTGCAGTGAAAACCGTAAATCTACCAAATGCCAGCCAAATTGATTTAGAGAATCGTATTGGCATAATTTCTGGTTTTGGACTCATAGGCAACAGTGCTACACCTTCAGATAATCTACTATTTGTTGAGCGAAGAATTTTACCTGCCAGGTATTGTGAAGGTGCCTATTCCAAAAAATTTAAGTCAACGTCATACTTGTGTGTTGATGGCTCCTATATAAAATCAGCATGCCAGGGTGATTCAGGTGGTCCTCTCGTCCTTAAAGAAACAGATGGATCTACAACGCTAGTTGGAGTTACATCACTAGGAAGTGCCAACTGTGAAATGGGATACCCAACAGTTTATACGAGAGTTACACATTACCTAGACTGGATCCAGAAACATACTGGAATTGTAATTAAGAAATAAAGTTAAATGTAAACATAAAATTTTATAAAATTTATAATGATTTCCCCACAATAGTCCTTTTGTTCTTTTCTCCTAATTGACATATAACTGGAACAATTGTATGTAACTATACCAACGTATTTAGGACATGTCTCATGCATGACGTTTTGATACATATATGCAAGACTTTTTAGATAGCGTGATTTATTTTTCTCAGAGTGGCAGTTGAGATCTACAACTTAAAGTAGTTATGATAAAATTATTGTACGTACCGAAACGAAAGATAACAATCAGTTGTTATATGTATGCATGTATAATGTATGTAGAAAAGAGGTCAGTCTGTTGTGAACAATCAGGTAGTACGGTCGCAATATACGTCTCGCTTGTCACAACATTTTATAGTAAAATTAGAGTTGTAAAGTTCATTGGTAATAAACCTACACATAAGGCTCACAAGGTGTTTGTTTTGCTTGCTTCCCGACACAACAAAAATTAGCCAATAATTTCGATTTATCAACATTAAATTAAGCTTTGTTAGCATGTAATTATGCTGAAGAGACGCAATATAGAGTTTAAAGCAATTTTACACCATACTAAGTCCGAACATTTGGAAGGTGGAGCAAAACGGAGCCGAAATTGAAAGACTTACATCATTAAATAATTCGCGTGAATTGATCACCCCCGTCAAAATATTAAAACAACGAAGTTTCAGTGTGATTAGTCTGGAAGGGAGTTACTTGATTCGCGAACTTTCTATCTTATATTTAAAACTTACCTATGAATGCCCTTAATATAATTTCTGTTCTCTGCGAAGATGCTTTTTCAAGTGGTATCCAAAAATGTGGTGAAAAACTATTTTCGTATGGCAACCCTAAAAAGGTTTTATTAGAGATCAATGTACAAAATTTTAGCTGTCTAATACAGATTTCCATTGATCACGTTTTCAAGCAGAAGTGTTCATCAAAATGAATCGGCACGACGCACTCACACTAG
>CAWVNZ010002114.1:0-28880 GCA_963930735.1 Dioctria linearis
CGTATTTAAAATTTGCTACAGTAAAAAATGAATTTGTGAAAAATTTACTATAGAAAAGGCAATCCCTGGCGTAATTAAAACTTGCTACAGTTAAAAATTAGTTTTTGAATAATTTACTATAGAAAAGGCAATCCCTGGCGTAATTAAAATTTGCGACAGTAAAAAATTATTTTTTGAAAAATTTACTGTAGGAAAGGCAATCCCTGGCGCAATTAAAACTTGCGACAGTAAAAAATTATTTTTTGAAAAATTTACTATAGAAAAGGCAATCCCTGGCGTAATTAAAATTTGCGACAGTAAAAAATTAGTTTTTGAAAAATTTACTGTAGAAAAGGCAATCCCTGGCTTAATTAAAACTTGCGACAGGAAAAAAATAGTTTTTGAAAAATTTACTATAGAAAAGGCAATCCCTGGCGCAATTAAAATTTGCGACAGTAAAAAATTAATTTTTGAAAAATTTACTATAGAAAAGGCAATCCCTGGCGTAATTAAAATTTGCGACAGTAAAAAATTATTTTTTGAATTATTTACTATAGAAAAGACAATCCCTGGCGCAATTAAAATTTGCGACAGTATAAAATTATTTTTTGAAAAATTTACTATAGAAAAGGCAATCCCTGGCGCAATTAAAATTTGCGACAGTAGAAAATTATTTTTTGAAAAATTTACTGTAGCAAAGGCAATCCTTGGCGTATTTAAAATTTGCGACAGTAAAAAATTAATTTTTGAAAAATTTACTATAGAAAAGGCAATCCCTGGCGTAATTAAAACTTGCGACAGTTAAAAATTAGTTTTTGAATAATTTACTAGAGAAAAGGCAATCCCTGGCGTAATTAAAATTTGCGACAGTAAAAAATTATTTTTTAAAAAATTTACTGTAGAAAAGGCAATCCCTGGCGCAATTAAAACTTGCGACAGTAAAAATTTATTTTTTGAAAAATTTACTATAGGAAAGGCAATCCCTGGCGTAATTAAAATTTGCGACAGTAAAAAATTAGTTTTTGAAAAATTTACTGTAGAAAAGGCAATCCCTGGCTTAATTAAAACTTGCGACAGTAAAAAAACAGTTTTTGAAAAATTTACTGTAGAAAAGGCAATCCCTGGCGCAATTAAAATTTGCGACAGTAAAAAATTAATTTTTGAAAAATTTACTATAGAAAAGGCAATCCCTGGCGTAATTAAAATTTGCGACAGTAAAAAATTATTTTTTGAATAATTTACTATAGAAAAGGCAATCCCTGGCGCAATTAAAATTTGCGACAGTATAAAATTATTTTTTGAAAAATTTACTATAGAAAAGGCAATCCCTGGCGCAATTAAAATTTGCGACAGTAGATAATTATTTTTTGAAAAATTTACTGTAGAAAAGGCAATCCCTGACGTAATTAAAATTTGCGACAGTAAAAAATTAATTTTTGAAAAATTTACTATAGAAAAGGCAATCCCTGGCGTAATTAAAATTTGCGACAGTAAAAAATTATTTTTTGAAAAATTTACTGTAGAAAAGGCAATCCCTGGTGCAATTAAAACTTGCGACAGTTAAAAATTATTTTTTGAAAAATTTACTATAGAAAAGGCAATCCCTGGCGTAATTAAAATTTGCGACAGTAGAAAATTATTTTTTGAAAAATTTAATGTAGAAAAGGCAATCCCTGGCGTAATTAAAATTTGCGACAGTAAAAAATTAATTTTTGAAAAATTTACTATAGAAAAGGCAATCCCTGGCCTATTTACAATTTGCTACAGTAAAAAATTAATTTGTGAAAAATTTACTATAGAAAAGGCAATCCCTGGCGTAATTAAAACTTGCGACAGTAAAAAATTATTTTTTGAATAATTTACTATAGAAAAGGCAATCCCTGGCGGATTTAATATTTGCGACAGTAAAAAATTAATTTTTGAAAAATTTACTAAAGAAAAGGCAATCACTGGCGTATTTAAAATTTGCGACAGTAGAAAATTATTTTTTGAAAAATATACTACAGAAAATGCAATCCCTGGCGTAATTAAAATTTGCGAGAGTATAAAATTATTTTTTGTAAAATTTACTATAGAAAAGGCAATCCCTGGTGTAATTAAAATTTGCGACAGTAAAAAATTAATTTTTGAAAAATTTACTATAGAAAAGGCAATCCCTGGCGTAACTAAAATTTGCGACAGTTAAAAATTAGTTTTTGAATAATTTACTATAGAAAAGGCAATCCCTGGCGTAATTAAAATTTGCGACAATAAAAAATTATTTTTTGAAAAATTTACTGTAGAAAAGGCAATCCCTGGCGCAATTAAAATTTGCGACAGTAAAAAATTATTTTTTGAAAAATTTACTATAGAAAAGGCAATCCCTGGCGTAATTAATATTTGCGACAGTAAAAAATTAGTTTTTCAAAAATTTACTGTAGAAAAGGCAATCCCTGGCGTAATTAAAACTTGCGACAGTAACAAATAGTTTTTGAAAAATTTACTATAGAAAAGGCAATCCCTGGCGCAATTAAAATTTGCGACAGTAGAAAATTATTTTTTGAAAAATTTACTGTAGAAAAGGCAATCCCTGGCGTATTTAAAATTTGCGACAGTAAAAAATTTTTTTTTGAAAAATTTACTATAAAAAAGGCAATCCCTGGCGTATTTAAAATTTGCTACAGTAAAAAATGAATTTGTGAAAAATTTACTATAGAAAAGGCAATCCCTGGCGTAATTAAAACTTGCTACAGTTAAAAATTAGTTTTTGAATAATTTACTATAGAAAAGGCAATCCCTGGCGTAATTAAAATTTGCGACAGTAAAAAATTATTTTTTGAAAAATTTACTGCAGAAAAGGCAATCCCTGGCGCAATTAAAACTTGCGACAGTAAAAAATTATTTTTTGAAAAATTTACTATAGAAAAGGCAATCCCTGGCGTAATTAAAATTTGCGACAGTAAAAAATTAGTTTTTGAAAAATTTACTGCAGAAAAGGCAATCCCTGGCTTAATTAAAACTTGCGACAGTAAAAAAATAGTTTTTGAAAAATTTACTATAGGAAAGGCAATCCCTGGCGCAATTAAAATTTGCGACAGTAAAAAATTAATTTTTGAAAAATTTACTATAGAAAAGGCAATCCCTGGCGTAATTAAAATTTGCGACAGTAAAAAATTATTTTTTGAATTATTTACTATAGAAAAGACAATCCCTGGCGCAATTAAAATTTGCGACATTATAAAATTATTTTTTGAAAAATTTACTATAGAAAAGGCAATCCCTGGCGCAATTAAAATTTGCGACAGTAGAAAATTATTTTTTGAAAAATTTACTGTAGCAAAGGCAATCCCTGGCGTATTTAAAATTTGCGACAGTAAAAAATTAATTTTTGAAAAATTTACTATAGAAAAGGCAATCCCTGGCGTAATTAAAACTTGCGACAGTTAAAAATTAGTTTTTGAATAATTTACTATAGAAAAGGCAATCCCTGGCGTAATTAAAATTTGCGACAGTAAAAAATTATTTTTTAAAAAATTTACTGTAGAAAAGGCAATCCCTGGCGCAATTAAAACTTGCGACAGTAAAAAATTATTTTTTGAAAAATTTACTATAGGAAAGGCAATCCCTGGCGCAATTAAAATTTGCGACAGTAGAAAATTATTTTTTGAAAAATTTACTGTAGAAAAGGCAATCCCTGGCGTAATTAAAATTTGCGACAGTAAAAAATTAATTTTTGAAAAATTTACTATAGAAAAGGCAATCCCTGGCGTATTTAAAATTTGCTACAGTAAAAAATTAATTTCTGAAAAATTTACTATAGAAAAGGCAATCCCTGGCGTAATTAAAACTTGCGACAGTTAAAAATTAGTTTTTGAATAATTTACTATAGAAAAGGCAATCCCTGGCGTAATTAAAATTTGCGACAGTAAAAAATTATTTTTTCAAAAATTTACTGTAGAAAAGGCAATCCCTGGCTTAATTAAAACTTGCGACAGTAAAAAAATAGTTTTTGAAAAATTTACTATAGAAAAGGCAATCCCTGGCGCAATTAAAATTTGCGACAGTAAAAAATTAATTTTTGAAAAATTTACTATAGAAAAGGCAATCCCTGGCGTAATTAAAATTTGCGGCAGTAAAAAATTATTTTTTGAAATATTTACTATAGAAAAGACAATCCCTGGCGCAATTAAAATTTGCGACAGTATAAAATTATTTTTTGAAAAATTTACTATAGAAAAGGCAATCCCTGGCGCAATTAAAATTTGCGACAGTAGAAAATTATTTTTTGAAAAATTTACTGTAGCAAAGGCAATCCCTGGCGTATTTAAAATTTGCGACAGTAAAAAATTAATTTTTGAAAAATTTACTATAGAAAAGGCAATCCCTGGCGTAATTAAAACTTGCGACAGTTAAAAATTAGTTTTTGAATAATTTACTATAGAAAAGGCAATCCCTGGCGTAATTAAAATTTGCGACAGTAAAAAATTATTTTTTAAAAAATTTACTGTAGAAAAGGCAATCCCTGGCGCAATTAAAACTTGCGACAGTAAAAAATTATTTTTTGAAAAATTTACTATAGGAAAGGCAATCCCTGGCGCAATTAAAATTTGCGACAGTAGAAAATTATTTTTTGAAAAATTTACTGTAGAAAAGGCATTCCCTGGCGTAAATAAAATTTGCGACAGTAAAAAATTAATTTTTGAAAAATTTACTATAGAAAAGGCAATCCCTGGCGTATTTAAAATTTGCTACAGTAAAAAATTAATTTCTGAAAAATTTACTATAGAAAAGGCAATCCCTGGCGTAATTAAAACTTGCGACAGTTAAAAATTAGTTTTTGAATAATTTACTATAGAAAAGGCAATCCCTGGCGTAATTAAAATTTGCGACAGTAAAAAATTATTTTTTCAAAAATTTACTGTATAAAAGGCAATCCCTGGCGCAATTAAAACTTGCGACAGTAAAAAATTATTTTTTGAAAAATTTACTATAGAAAAGGCAATCCCTGGCGTAATTAAAATTTGCGACAGTAAAAAATTAGTTTTTGAAAAATTGACTGTAGAAAAGGCAATCCCTGGCGTAATTAAAATTTGCGACAGTAAAAAATTAATTTTTGAAAAATTTACTATAGAAAAGGCAATCCCTGGCGTATTTAAAATTTGCTACAGTAAAAAATTAATTTCTGAAAAATTTACTATAGAAAAGGCAATCCCTGGCGTAATTAAAACTTGCGACAGTTAAAAATTAGTTTTTGAATAATTTACTATAGAAAAGGCAATCCCTGGCGTAATTAAAATTTGCGACAGTAAAAAATTAGTTTTTGAAAAATTTACTATAGAAAAGGCAATCCCTGGCGCAATTAAAATTTGCGACAGTAGAAAATTATTTTTTGCAAAATTTACTATAGAAAAGGCAATCCCTGGCGAAATTAAAAATTGCGAGAGTAAATAATTATTTTTTGAATAATTTACTATAGAAAAGGCAATCCCTGTTGTAATTAAAATTTGCGACAGTAAAAAATTAATTTTTGAAAAATTTACTATAGAAAAGGCAATCCCTGGCGTAACTAAAATTTGCGACAGTTAAAAATTAGTTTTTGAATAATTTACTATAGAAAAGGCAATCCCTGGCGTAATTAAAATTTGCGACAATAAAAAATTATTTTTTGAAAAATTTACTGTAGAAAAGGCAATCCCTGGCGCAATTAAAATTTGCGACAGTAAAAAATTATTTTTTGAAAAATTTACTATAGAAAAGGCAATCCCTGGCGCAATTAAAATTTGCGACAGTAAAAAATTATTTTTTGAAAAATTTACTATAGAAAAGGCAATCCCTGGAGTAATTAATATTTGCGACAGTAAAAAATTAGTTTTTCAAAAATTTACTGTAGAAAAGGCAATCCCTGGCGTAATTAAAACTTGCGACAGTAACAAATAGTTTTTGAAAAATTTACTATAGAAAAGGCAATCCCTGGCGCAATTAAAATTTGCGAGAGAAAAAAATTAATTTGTGAAAAATTTACTATAGAAAAGGCAATCCCTGGCGTAATTAAAATTTGCGACAGTAAAAAATTATTTTTTGAATAATTTACTATAGAAAAGGCAATCCCTGGCGCAATTAAAATTTGCGACAGTATAAAATTATTTTTTGAAAAATTTACTATAGAAAAGGCAATCCCTGGCGCAATTAAAATTTGCGACAGTAGAAAATTATTTTTTGAAAAATTTACTGTAGAAAAGGCAATCCCTGGCGTATTTAAAATTTGCGACAGTAAAAAATTTTTTTTTGAAAAATTTACTATAAAAAAGGCAATCCCTGGCGTATTTAAAATTTGCTACAGTAAAAAATGAATTTGTGAAAAATTTACTATAGAAAAGGCAATCCCTGGCGTAATTAAAACTTGCTACAGTTAAAAATTAGTTTTTGAATAATTTACTATAGAAAAGGCAATCCCTGGCGTAATTAAAATTTGCGACAGTAAAAAATTATTTTTTGAAAAATTTACTGTAGAAAAGGCAATCCCTGGCGCAATTAAAACTTGCGACAGTAAAAAATTATTTTTTGAAAAATTTACTATAGAAAAGGCAATCCCTGGCGTAATTAAAATTTGCGACAGTAAAAAATTAGTTTTTGAAAAATTTACTGTAGAAAAGGCAATCCCTGGCTTAATTAAAACTTGCGACAGTAAAAAAATAGTTTTTGAAAAATTTACTATAGGAAAGGCAATCTCTGGCGCAATTAAAATTTGCGACAGTAAAAAATTAATTTTTGAAAAATTTACTATAGAAAAGGCAATCCCTGGCGTAATTAAAATTTGCGACAGTAAAAAATTATTTTTTGAATTATTTACTATAGAAAAGACAATCCCTGGCGCAATTAAAATTTGCGACAGTATAAAATTATTTTTTGAAAAATTTACTATAGAAAAGGCAATCCCTGGCGCAATTAAAATTTGCGACAGTAGAAAATTATTTTTTGAAAAAATTACTGTAGCAAAGGCAATCCCTGGCGTATTTAAAATTTGCGACAGTAAAAAATTAATTTTTGAAAAATTTACTATAGAAAAGGCAATCCCTGGCGTAATTAAAACTTGCGACAGTTAAAAATTAGTTTTTGAATAATTTACTATAGAAAAGGCAATCCCTGGCGTAATTAAAATTTGCGACAGTAAAAAATTATTTTTTAAAAAATTTACTGTAGAAAAGGCAATCCCTGGCGCAATTAAATCTTGCGACAGTAAAAAATTATTTTCTGAAAAATTTACTATAGGAAAGGCTATCCCTGGCGCAATTAAAATTTGCGACAGTAGAAAATTATTTTTTGAAAAATTTTCTGTAGAAAAGGCAATCCCTGGCGTAATTAAAATTTGCGACAGTAAAAAATTAATTTTTGAAAAATTTACTATAGAAAAGGCAATCCCTGGCGTATTTAAAATTTGCTACATTAAAAAATTAATTTTTGAAAAATTTACTATAGAAAAGGCAATCCCTGGCGTAATTAAAACTTGCGACAGTTAAAAATTAGTTTTTGAATAATTTACTATAGAAAAGGCAATCCCTGGCGTAATTAAAATTTGCGACAGTAAAAAATTATTTTTTCAAAAATTTACTGTAGAAAAGGCAATCCCTGGCTTAATTAAAACTTGCGACAGTAAAAAAATAGTTTTTGAAAAATTTACTATAGAAAAGGCAATCCCTGGCGCAATTAAAATTTGCGACAGTAAAAAATTAATTTTTGAAAAATTTACTATAGAAAAGGCAATCCCTGGCGTAATTAAAATTTGCGACAGTAAAAAATTATTTTTTGAATTATTTACTATAGAAAAGACAATCCCTGGCGCAATTAAAATTTGCGACAGTATAAAATTATTTTTTGAAAAATTTACTATAGAAAAGGCAATCCCTGGCGCAATTAAAATTTCCGACAGTAGAAAATTATTTTTTGAAAAATTTACTGTAGCAAAGGCAATCCCTGGCGTATTTAAAATTTGCGACAGTAAAAAATTAATTTTTGAAAAATTTACTATAGAAAAGGCAATCCCTGGCGTAATTAAAACTTGCGACAGTTAAAAATTAGTTTTTGAATAATTTACTATAGAAAAGGCAATCCCTGGCGTAATTAAAATTTGCGACAGTAAAAAATTATTTTTTAAAAAATTTACTGTAGAAAAGGCAATCCCTGGCGCAATTAAAACTTGCGACAGTAAAAAATTATTTTTTGAAAAATTTACTATAGGAAAGGCAATCCCTGGCGCAATTAAAATTTGCGACAGTAGAAAATTATTTTTTGAAAAATTTACTGTAGAAAAGGCAATCCCTGGCGTAATTATAATTTGCGACAGTAAAAAATTAATTTTTGAAAAATTTACTATAGAAAAGGCAATCCCTGGCGTATTTAAAATTTGCTACAGTAAAAAATTAATTTCTGAAAAATTTACTATAGAAAAGGCAATCCCTGGCGTAATTAAAACTTGCGACAGTTAAAAATTAGTTTTTGAATAATTTACTATAGAAAAGGCAATCCCTGGCGTAATTAAAATTTGCGACAGTAAAAAATTATTTTTTCAAAAATTTACTGTAGAAAAGGCAATCCCTGGCGCAATTAAAACTTGCGACAGTAAAAAATTATTTTTTGAAAAATTTACTATAGAAAAGGCAATCCCTGGCGTAATTAAAATTTGCGACAGTAAAAAATTAGTTTTTGAAAAATTTACTGTAGAAAAGGCAATCGCTGGCGTAATTAAAATTTGCGACAGTAAAAAATTAATTTTTGAAAAATTTACTATAGAAAAGGCAATCCCTGGCGTATTTAAAATTTGCTACAGTAAAAAATTAATTTCTGAAAAATTTACTATAGAAAAGGCAATCCCTGGCGTAATTAAAACTTGCGACAGTTAAAAATTAGTTTTTGAATAATTTACTATAGAAAAGGCAATCCCTGGCGTAATTAAAATTTGCGACAGTAAAAAATTATTTTTTCAAAAATTTACTGTAGAAAAGGCAATCCCTGGCGCAATTAAAACTTGCGACAGTAAAAAATTATTTTTTGAAAAATTTACTATAGAAAAGGCAATCCCTGGCGTAATTAAAATTTGCGACAGTAAAAAATTAGTTTTTGAAAAATTTACTGTAGAAAAGGCAATCCCTGGCGTAATTAAAACTTGCGACAGTAAAAAAATAGTTTTTGAAAAATTTACTATAGAAAAGGCAATCCCTGGCGCAATTAAAATTTGCGACAGTAAAAAATTAATTTTTGAAAAATTTACTATAGAAAATGCAATCCCTGGCGTAATTAAAATTTACGAAAGTAAAAAATTATTTTTTGAATAATTTACTATAGAAAAGGCAATCCCTGGCACAATTAAAATTTGCGACAGTATAAAATTATTTTTTGAAAAATTTACTATAGAAAAGGCAATCCCTGGCGCAATTAAAATTTGCGACAGTAGAAAATTATTTTTTGATAAATTTACTATAGAAAAGGCAATGCCTGGCGTAATTAAAACTTGCGACAGTTAAAAATTAGTTTTTGAATAATTTACTACAGAAAAGGCAATCCCTGGCGTAAATAAAATTTGCGACAGTAAAAAATTATTTTCTGAAAAATTTACTGTAGAAAAGGCAATCCCTGGCGCAATTGAAACTTGCGACAGTAAAAAATTATTTTTTGAAAAATTTACTATAGAAAAGGCAATCCCTGGCGTAATTAAAATTTGCGATAGTAAAAAATTAGTTTTTGAAAAATTTACTGTAGAAAAGGCAATCCCTGGCGTAATTAAAACTTGCGACAGTAAAAAAATAGTTTTTGAAAAATTTACTATAGAAAAGGCAATCCCTGGCGCAATTAAAATTTGCGACAGTAAAAAATTATTTTTTGAAAAATTTACTATAGAAAAGGCAATCCCTAGCGTAATTAAAATTTGCGACAGTAAAAAATTATTTTTTGAATAATTTACTATAGAAAAGGCAATCCCTGGCGCAATTAAAATTTGCGACAGTATACAATTATTTTTTGAAAAATTTACTATAGAAAAGGCAATCCCTGGCGCAATTAAAATTTGCGACAGTAGAAAATTATTTTCTGAAAAATTTACTGTAGAAAAGGCAATCCCTGGCGTATTTAAAATTTGCGACAGTAAAAAATTAATTTTTGAAAAATTTACTATAGAAAAGGCAATCCCTGGCATAATTAAAACTTGCGACAGTTAAAAATTAGTTTTTGAATAATTTACTATAGAAAAGGCAATCCCTGGCGTAATTAAAATTTGCGACAATAAAAAATTATTTTTTGAAAAATTTACTGTATAAAAGGCAATCCCTGGCGCAATTAAAACTTGCGACAGGAAATAATTTTTTTTTTGAAAATTTACTATAGAAAAGGCAATCCCTGGCGTAATTAAAATTTGCGACAGTAAAAAATTAGTTTTTGAAAAATTTACTATAGAAAAGGCAATCCCTGGCGCAATTAAAATTTGCGACAGTAGAAAATTATTTTTTGAAAAATTTACTGTAGAAAAGGCAATCCCTGGCGTATTTAAAATTTGGGACAGTAAAAAATTAATTTTTGAAAAATTTACTATAGAAAAGGCAATCCCTGGCGTAATTAAAATTTGCGACAGTAAAAAATTATTTTTTTAAAAATTTACTGTATAAAAGGCAATCCCTGGAGCAATTAAAACTTCCGACAGGAAATAATTTTTTTTTTTGAAAATTTACTATAGAAATGGCAATCCCTGGCGTAATTAAAATTTGCGACAGTATAAAATTATTTTTTGAAAAATTTACTATAGAAAAGGCAATCCCTGGCGCAATTAAAATTTGCGACAGTAGAAAATTATTTTTTGAAAAATTTACTGTAGAAAAGGCAATCCCTGGCGTATTTAAAATTTGCGACAGTAAAAAATTAATTTTTGAAAAATTTACTATAGAAAAGGCAATCCCTGGCCTAATTAAAACTTGCGACAGTTAAAAATTAGTTTTTGAATAATTTACTATAGAAAAGGCAATCCCTGGCGTAATTAAAATTCGCGACAGTAAAAAATTATTTTTTGAAAAATTTACTGTATAAAAGGCAATCCCTGGCGCAATTAAAACTTGCGACAGGAAATAATTTTTTTTTTGAAAAATTTACTATAGAAAAGGCAATCCCTGGCATAATTAAAATTTGCGACAGTAAAAAATTAGTTTTTGAAAAATTTACTGTAGAAAAGGCAATCCCTGGCGTAATTAAAACTTGCGACAGTAAAAAAATAGTTTTTGAAAAATTTACTATAGAAAAGGCAATCCCTGGCGTAATTATAATTTGCGACAGTAAAAAATTAATTTTTGAAAAATTTACTATAGAAAAGGCAATCCCTGGCGTATTTAAAATTTGCTACAGTAAAAAATTAATTTCTGAAAAATTTACTATAGAAAAGGCAATCCCTGGCGTAATTAAAACTTGCGACAGTTAAAAATTAGTTTTTGAATAATTTACTATAGAAAAGGCAATCCCTGGCGTAATTAAAATTTGCGACAGTAAAAAATTATTTTTTCAAAAATTTACTGTAGAAAAGGCAATCCCTGGCGCAATTAAAACTTGCGACAGTAAAAAATTATTTTTTGAAAAATTTACTATAGAAAAGGCAATCCCTGGCGTAATTAAAATTTGCGACAGTAAAAAATTAGTTTTTGAAAAATTTACTGTAGAAAAGGCAATCGCTGGCGTAATTAAAATTTGCGACAGTAAAAAATTAATTTTTGAAAAATTTACTATAGAAAAGGCAATCCCTGGCGTATTTAAAATTTGCTACAGTAAAAAATTAATTTCTGAAAAATTTACTATAGAAAAGGCAATCCCTGGCGTAATTAAAACTTGCGACAGTTAAAAATTAGTTTTTGAATAATTTACTATAGAAAAGGCAATCCCTGGCGTAATTAAAATTTGCGACAGTAAAAAATTATTTTTTCAAAAATTTACTGTAGAAAAGGCAATCCCTGGCGCAATTAAAACTTGCGACAGTAAAAAATTATTTTTTGAAAAATTTACTATAGAAAAGGCAATCCCTGGCGTAATTAAAATTTGCGACAGTAAAAAATTAGTTTTTGAAAAATTTACTGTAGAAAAGGCAATCCCTGGCGTAATTAAAACTTGCGACAGTAAAAAAATAGTTTTTGAAAAATTTACTATAGAAAAGGCAATCCCTGGCGCAATTAAAATTTGCGACAGTAAAAAATTAATTTTTGAAAAATTTACTATAGAAAATGCAATCCCTGGCGTAATTAAAATTTACGAAAGTAAAAAATTATTTTTTGAATAATTTACTATAGAAAAGGCAATCCCTGGCACAATTAAAATTTGCGACAGTATAAAATTATTTTTTGAAAAATTTACTATAGAAAAGGCAATCCCTGGCGCAATTAAAATTTGCGACAGTAGAAAATTATTTTTTGATAAATTTACTATAGAAAAGGCAATGCCTGGCGTAATTAAAACTTGCGACAGTTAAAAATTAGTTTTTGAATAATTTACTACAGAAAAGGCAATCCCTGGCGTAAATAAAATTTGCGACAGTAAAAAATTATTTTCTGAAAAATTTACTGTAGAAAAGGCAATCCCTGGCGCAATTGAAACTTGCGACAGTAAAAAATTATTTTTTGAAAAATTTACTATAGAAAAGGCAATCCCTGGCGTAATTAAAATTTGCGATAGTAAAAAATTAGTTTTTGAAAAATTTACTGTAGAAAAGGCAATCCCTGGCGTAATTAAAACTTGCGACAGTAAAAAAATAGTTTTTGAAAAATTTACTATAGAAAAGGCAATCCCTGGCGCAATTAAAATTTGCGACAGTAAAAAATTATTTTTTGAAAAATTTACTATAGAAAAGGCAATCCCTAGCGTAATTAAAATTTGCGACAGTAAAAAATTATTTTTTGAATAATTTACTATAGAAAAGGCAATCCCTGGCGCAATTAAAATTTGCGACAGTATACAATTATTTTTTGAAAAATTTACTATAGAAAAGGCAATCCCTGGCGCAATTAAAATTTGCGACAGTAGAAAATTATTTTCTGAAAAATTTACTGTAGAAAAGGCAATCCCTGGCGTATTTAAAATTTGCGACAGTAAAAAATTAATTTTTGAAAAATTTACTATAGAAAAGGCAATCCCTGGCATAATTAAAACTTGCGACAGTTAAAAATTAGTTTTTGAATAATTTACTATAGAAAAGGCAATCCCTGGCGTAATTAAAATTTGCGACAATAAAAAATTATTTTTTGAAAAATTTACTGTATAAAAGGCAATCCCTGGCGCAATTAAAACTTGCGACAGGAAATAATTTTTTTTTTGAAAATTTACTATAGAAAAGGCAATCCCTGGCGTAATTAAAATTTGCGACAGTAAAAAATTAGTTTTTGAAAAATTTACTATAGAAAAGGCAATCCCTGGCGCAATTAAAATTTGCGACAGTAGAAAATTATTTTTTGAAAAATTTACTGTAGAAAAGGCAATCCCTGGCGTATTTAAAATTTGGGACAGTAAAAAATTAATTTTTGAAAAATTTACTATAGAAAAGGCAATCCCTGGCGTAATTAAAATTTGCGACAGTAAAAAATTATTTTTTTAAAAATTTACTGTATAAAAGGCAATCCCTGGAGCAATTAAAACTTCCGACAGGAAATAATTTTTTTTTTTGAAAATTTACTATAGAAATGGCAATCCCTGGCGTAATTAAAATTTGCGACAGTATAAAATTATTTTTTGAAAAATTTACTATAGAAAAGGCAATCCCTGGCGCAATTAAAATTTGCGACAGTAGAAAATTATTTTTTGAAAAATTTACTGTAGAAAAGGCAATCCCTGGCGTATTTAAAATTTGCGACAGTAAAAAATTAATTTTTGAAAAATTTACTATAGAAAAGGCAATCCCTGGCCTAATTAAAACTTGCGACAGTTAAAAATTAGTTTTTGAATAATTTACTATAGAAAAGGCAATCCCTGGCGTAATTAAAATTCGCGACAGTAAAAAATTATTTTTTGAAAAATTTACTGTATAAAAGGCAATCCCTGGCGCAATTAAAACTTGCGACAGGAAATAATTTTTTTTTTGAAAAATTTACTATAGAAAAGGCAATCCCTGGCATAATTAAAATTTGCGACAGTAAAAAATTAGTTTTTGAAAAATTTACTGTAGAAAAGGCAATCCCTGGCGTAATTAAAACTTGCGACAGTAAAAAAATAGTTTTTGAAAAATTTACTATAGAAAAGGCAATCCCTGGCGCAATTAAAATTTGCGACAGTATAAAATTATTTTTTGAAAAATTTACTATAGAAAGGCAATCCCTGGCGCAATTAAAATTTGCGACAGTAGAAAATTATTGTTTGAAAAATTTACTGTAGAAAAGGCAATCCCTGGCGTATTTAAAATTTGCGACAGTAAAAAATTAATTTTTGAAAAATTTACTATAGAAAAGGCAATCCCTGGCGTAATTAAAACTTGCGAAAGTTAAAAATTAGTTTTTGAATAATTTACTATAGAAAGGGCAATCCCTGGCGGATTTAATATTTGCGACAGTAAAAAATTAATTTTTGAAAAATTTACTATAGAAAAGGCAATCCCTGGCGCAATTAAAATTTGCGACAGTAAAAAATTATTTTTTCAAAAATTTACTGTAGAAAAGGCAATCCCTGGCGCAATTAAAACTTGCGACAGTAAAAAATTATTTTTTGAAAAATTTACTATAGAAAAGGCAATCCCTGGCGTAATTAAAATTTGCGACAGTAAAAAATTAGTTTTTGAAAAATTTACTGTAGAAAAGGCAATCCCTGGCGTAATTAAAACTTGCGACAGTAAAAAAATAGTTTTTGAAAAATTTACTATAGAAAAGGCAATCCCTGGCGCAATTAAAATTTGCGACAGTAAAAAATTAATTTTTGAAAAATTTACTATAGAAAATGCAATCCCTGGCGTAATTAAAATTTACGAAAGTAAAAAATTATTTTTTGAATAATTTACTATAGAAAAGGCAATCCCTGGCACAATTAAAATTTGCGACAGTATAAAATTATTTTTTGAAAAATTTACTATAGAAAAGGCAATCCCTGGCGCAATTAAAATTTGCGACAGTAGAAAATTATTTTTTGATAAATTTACTATAGAAAAGGCAATGCCTGGCGTAATTAAAACTTGCGACAGTTAAAAATTAGTTTTTGAATAATTTACTACAGAAAAGGCAATCCCTGGCGTAAATAAAATTTGCGACAGTAAAAAATTATTTTCTGAAAAATTTACTGTAGAAAAGGCAATCCCTGGCGCAATTGAAACTTGCGACAGTAAAAAATTATTTTTTGAAAAATTTACTATAGAAAAGGCAATCCCTGGCGTAATTAAAATTTGCGATAGTAAAAAATTAGTTTTTGAAAAATTTACTGTAGAAAAGGCAATCCCTGGCGTAATTAAAACTTGCGACAGTAAAAAAATAGTTTTTGAAAAATTTACTATAGAAAAGGCAATCCCTGGCGCAATTAAAATTTGCGACAGTAAAAAATTATTTTTTGAAAAATTTACTATAGAAAAGGCAATCCCTAGCGTAATTAAAATTTGCGACAGTAAAAAATTATTTTTTGAATAATTTACTATAGAAAAGGCAATCCCTGGCGCAATTAAAATTTGCGACAGTATACAATTATTTTTTGAAAAATTTACTATAGAAAAGGCAATCCCTGGCGCAATTAAAATTTGCGACAGTAGAAAATTATTTTCTGAAAAATTTACTGTAGAAAAGGCAATCCCTGGCGTATTTAAAATTTGCGACAGTAAAAAATTAATTTTTGAAAAATTTACTATAGAAAAGGCAATCCCTGGCATAATTAAAACTTGCGACAGTTAAAAATTAGTTTTTGAATAATTTACTATAGAAAAGGCAATCCCTGGCGTAATTAAAATTTGCGACAATAAAAAATTATTTTTTGAAAAATTTACTGTATAAAAGGCAATCCCTGGCGCAATTAAAACTTGCGACAGGAAATAATTTTTTTTTTGAAAATTTACTATAGAAAAGGCAATCCCTGGCGTAATTAAAATTTGCGACAGTAAAAAATTAGTTTTTGAAAAATTTACTATAGAAAAGGCAATCCCTGGCGCAATTAAAATTTGCGACAGTAGAAAATTATTTTTTGAAAAATTTACTGTAGAAAAGGCAATCCCTGGCGTATTTAAAATTTGGGACAGTAAAAAATTAATTTTTGAAAAATTTACTATAGAAAAGGCAATCCCTGGCGTAATTAAAATTTGCGACAGTAAAAAATTATTTTTTTAAAAATTTACTGTATAAAAGGCAATCCCTGGAGCAATTAAAACTTCCGACAGGAAATAATTTTTTTTTTTGAAAATTTACTATAGAAATGGCAATCCCTGGCGTAATTAAAATTTGCGACAGTATAAAATTATTTTTTGAAAAATTTACTATAGAAAAGGCAATCCCTGGCGCAATTAAAATTTGCGACAGTAGAAAATTATTTTTTGAAAAATTTACTGTAGAAAAGGCAATCCCTGGCGTATTTAAAATTTGCGACAGTAAAAAATTAATTTTTGAAAAATTTACTATAGAAAAGGCAATCCCTGGCCTAATTAAAACTTGCGACAGTTAAAAATTAGTTTTTGAATAATTTACTATAGAAAAGGCAATCCCTGGCGTAATTAAAATTCGCGACAGTAAAAAATTATTTTTTGAAAAATTTACTGTATAAAAGGCAATCCCTGGCGCAATTAAAACTTGCGACAGGAAATAATTTTTTTTTTGAAAAATTTACTATAGAAAAGGCAATCCCTGGCATAATTAAAATTTGCGACAGTAAAAAATTAGTTTTTGAAAAATTTACTGTAGAAAAGGCAATCCCTGGCGTAATTAAAACTTGCGACAGTAAAAAAATAGTTTTTGAAAAATTTACTATAGAAAAGGCAATCCCTGGCGCAATTAAAATTTGCGACAGTATAAAATTATTTTTTGAAAAATTTACTATAGAAAGGCAATCCCTGGCGCAATTAAAATTTGCGACAGTAGAAAATTATTGTTTGAAAAATTTACTGTAGAAAAGGCAATCCCTGGCGTATTTAAAATTTGCGACAGTAAAAAATTAATTTTTGAAAAATTTACTATAGAAAAGGCAATCCCTGGCGTAATTAAAACTTGCGAAAGTTAAAAATTAGTTTTTGAATAATTTACTATAGAAAGGGCAATCCCTGGCGGATTTAATATTTGCGACAGTAAAAAATTAATTTTTGAAAAATTTACTATAGAAAAGGCAATCCCTGGCGTATTTAAAATTTGCGACAGTAAAAAATTAATTCTTGAAAAATTTACTATAGAAAAGGCAATCCCTGGCGTAATTAAAATTGGCGACAGTAAAAAATTATTTTTTGAATAATTTACTATAGAAAAGGCAATCCCTGGCGGATTTAATATTTGCGATAGTAAAAAATTAATTTTTGAAAAATTTACTAAAGAAAAGGCATTCCCTGACGTATTTAAAATTTGCGACAGTAGAAAATTATTTTTTGAAAAATTTACTATAGAAAAGGCAATTCTTGGCGCAATTAAAATTTGCGACGGTATAAAATTATTTTTTGAAAAATTGACTATAGAAAAGGCAATCCCTGGCGTAATTAAAATTTGCGACAGTAAAAAATTATTTTTTGAAAAACTTTCTGTAGAAAAGGCAATCCCTGGCGGAATTAAAACTTGCGAGAGTAAAAAATTATTTTTTGAAAAATTTACTATAGAGAAAGCAATCCCTGGCGTAATTAAAATTTGCGACAGTAAAAAATTAGTTTTTGAAAAATTTACTGTAGGAAAGGCAATCCCTGTCGTAATTAAAACTTGCGACAGTAAAAAAATAGTTTTTGAAAAATTTACTATAGGAAAGGCAATCCCTGGCGCAATTAAAATTTGCGACAGTAAAACATTAATTTTTGAAAAATTTACTATAGAAGAGGCAATCCCTGGCGTAATTAAAATTTGCGACAGTAAAAAATTATTTTTTGAATAATTTAATATAGAAAAGGCAATCCCTGGCGCAATTAAAATTTGCGACAGTATAAAATTATTTTTTGAAAAATTTACTATAGGAAAGGCAATCCCTGGCGCAATTAAAATTTGCGACAGTAAAAAATTATTTTTTGAAAAATTTACTACACAAAAGGCATTCTTCGGCGTATTTAAAATTTGTGACTGCAAAAAACCATTTTTTGCTAAATTTACTACACAAAAGGCACACCTCGGGGTATTTAAATTTGCGACAGTAAAAAATTATTTTTTGAAAAATTTACTATAGAAAAGTCAATCCTCGGCGTATTTAAAATTTGCGACAGTAAAAAATTATTTTTTGAAAAATTTACTACACAAAAGGCAATCCTCGGCGTATTTAAAATTTGCGACAGTAAAAAATTATTTTTTGAAAAACTTACCATAGAAAAGGCAATCCTTGGCGTATTTAAATTTTGCGACACTAAAAATTATTTTTTGAAAAATTTACTTTAGAAAAGGCAAACCTCGTCGTATTTAAAATTTGCGACAGTAAAAAATTATTTTTTGAAGAATTTACTACAGAAAAGTCAATCCTCGGCGTATTTATAATTTGCGACAGTTAAGAATTATTTTTTGAAAGATTTACTACACAAAAGGTAATCTCCGGCGTATTTAAAATTTGCGACAGTAAAAAAATATTTTTTGAAAAACTTACTATAGAAAAGGCAATCCCTGGCGGATTTAAATTTTGCGACAGTAAAAATTATTTTTTGAAAAATTTACTATAGAAAAGGCAATCCTCGGCGTATTTAAAATTTGCGACAGTAAAAATTTATTTTTTGAAAAATTTACTACACAATAGGCAATCCTCGCCGTATTTAAATTTTGCGACATTAAAAACTATTTTTTGAAAAATTTATTATAAAAAAGCAATCCTCGGCGTATTTAAAATTTGCGACAGTAAAAATTTATTTTTTGAAAAATTTACTACACAGTAAGCAATCCTCGCCGTATTTAAATTTTGCGACAGTAAAAACTATTTTTTGAAAAATTTATTATAAAAAAGCACACCTCGGCGTATTTCAAATTTGCGACAGTAAAAAATAATTTTTTGAATAATTTACTATAGAAAAGGCATTCCTGGGCGTATTTAAAATTTGTCACAGCAAAAAATTATTTTTTGAAAAATATACTACGCAAAAGTCACACCTCGGTGTATTTAAATTTGCGACAGTAAAAAATTATTTTTTGACAAATGTACTATAGAAATGTCAGTCCTCGGCGTATTTAAAATTTGCGACAGTAAAAAATTATTTTTTGAAAAATTTGCTACTCAAAAGGCAATCCTCCGCGTATTTAAAATTTGCGATAGTAAAAAATTATTTGTTGAAAAATTTACTTTAGAAAAGGCAAACCTCGTCGTATTTAAAATTTGCGACAGTAAAAAATTATTTGTTGAGAAATTTGCTTTAGAAAAGGCAAACCTCGTCGTATTTAAAATATCCAACATTAAAAAATTATTTTTTGAAAAAATTACTATCGAAAAGGCAATCCCTGGCGTATTTAAAATTTCCGATATTAAGAAATTATTTTTTGAAAAATTTTCCATAGAAAAGTCAACTCTCGGCGTATTTAAAACTTGCTACAATAAAAAATTATTTTTTGAAAAATATACTACAGAAAAGGCAATCACTGGCGTATTTAAATTTTGCAACAGTAAAAATTATTTTTTGAAAAATTTTCTATAGAAAAGGCAATTCTCGGCGTATTTAAAATTTGCGACAGTAAAAAAATATTTTTTGTAAAACTTACTATAGATAAGCCAATCCCTGGCGGATTTAAATTTTGCGACAGTAAAAATTATTTTTTGAAAAATTTTCTATAGAAAAGGCAATCCTCGGCGTATTTAAAATTTTCGACAGTAAAAAGTTATTTTTTGAAAAATTTACTACACAAAAGGCAATCCTCGGCGTATTTGAAATTTGCGACAGTAAAAAATTATTTGTTGAGAAATTTATTTTAGAAAAGGCAAACCTCGTCGTATTTAAAATTTGCGACAGTAAAAAATTATTTTTTGAACAATTTACTATAGAAAAGTCAATCCTCGGCGTATTTAAAATTTGCATTCTTCGGCGTATTTAAAATTTGTGACAGCAAAAAACCATTTTTTGACAAATTTACTACACAAAGGCAATCCCTGGCGTATTTAATATTTGCGACAGTAAAAATTTTTTTTGAAAAATTTACTATAGAAAAGGCATTCTTCGGCGTATTTAAAATTTGTGACTGCAAAAAGCCATTTTTTGCTAAATTTACTACACAAAAGGCACACCTCGGGGTATTTAAATTTGCGACAGTAAAAAATTATTTTTTGAAAAATTTACTATAGAAAAGTCAATCCTCGGCGTATTTAAAATTTGCGACAGTAAAAAATTATTTTTTGAAAAATTTACTACACAAAAGGCAATCCTCGGCGTATTTAAAATTTGCGACAGTAAAAAATTATTTTTTGAAAAATTTACTATAGAAAACGCAATTTTCGGCGTATTTAAAATTTGCGACAAAAAAAAATTATTTTTTGAAAAATTTACTACACAAAAGGCAATCCCCGGCGTATTTAAAATTTGCGATAGTAAAAATTATTTGTTGAAAAATTTACTTTAGAAAAGGCAAACCTCGTCGTATTTAAAATTTGCGACAGTAACAAATTATTTGTTGAGAAATATACTTAAGAAAAAAGCAAACCCCGTCGTATTTAAAATTTGCGACAGTAACAAATTATTTTTTGAAAAATTTACTATAGAAAAGGCATTCCTGAGCGTATTTAAAATTTGTGACAGCAAAAAATTATTTTTTGAAAAATATACTATAGAAAAGTCAATCCTCAGCGTATTTAAAATTTGCGACAGTAAAAAGTTATTTTTTGAAAAATTTACTTTATAAAAGCCGAACCTCGTCGTATTTAAAATTTCCGACATTAAGAAATTATTTTTTGAAAAATTTACTATAGAAGAGGCAATCCCTGGCGTATTTAAAATTACCGACATTAAGAAATTTTTTTTTGAAAAATTTACTATACAAAAGGTAATCCCTGGCGTATTAAAATTTTGCGACATTAAAAATTATTTTTTGAAAAATTTACTATAGAAAAGGCAATCCTCGGCGTATTTAAAATTTGCGACAGTAAAAAAATATTTTTTGAAAAACTTACTATAGAAAAGGCAATCCCTGGCGGATTTAAATTTTGCGACAGTAAAAATTATTTTTTGAAAAATTTACTATAGAAAAGGCAATCCTCGGCGTATTTAAAATTTGCGACAGTAAAAATTTATTTTTTGAAAAATTTACTACACAATAGGCAATCCTCGCCGTATTTACATTTTGCGACAGTAAAAACTATTTTTTGAAAAATTTATTATAAAAAAGCAATCCTCGGCGTATTTAAAATTTGCGACAGTAAAAATTTATTTTTTGAAAAATTTACTACACAATAAGCAATCCTCGCCGTATTTAAATTTTGCGACAGTAAAAACTATTTTTTGAAAAATTTATTATAAAAAAGCACACCTCGGCGTATTTCAAATTTGCGACAGTAAAAAATAATTTTTTGAATAATTTACTATAGAAAAGGCATTCCTGGGCGTATTTAAAATTTGTGACAGCAAAAAATTATTTTTTGAAAAATTTACTACACAAAAGGCACACCTCGGGGTATTTAAATTTGCGACAGTAAAAAATTATTTTTTGCAAAAATTTACAATAGAAATGGCATTGCTCGGCGTATTTAAAATTTGTCACAGCAAAAAATTATATTTTGAAAAATATACTACGCAAAAGTCACACCTCGGTGTATTTAAATTTGCGACAGTAAAAAATTATTTTTTGACAAATGTACTATAGAAATGTCAGTCCTCGGCGTATTTAAAATTTGCGACAGTAAAAAATTATTTTTTGAAAAATTTGCTACTCAAAAGGCAATCCTCCGCGTATTTAAAATTTGCGATAGTAAAAAATTATTTGTTGAAAAATTTACTTTAGAAAAGGCAAACCTCGTCGTATTTAAAATTTGCGACAGTAAAAAATTATTTGTTGAGAAATTTGCTTTAGAAAAGCAAACCTCGTCGTATTTAAAATATCCAACATTAAAAAATTATTTTTTGAAAAAATTACTATCGAAAAGGCAATCCCTGGCGTATTTAAAATTTCCGATATTAAGAAATTATTTTTTGAAAAATTTTCCATAGAAAAGTCAACTCTCGGCGTATTTAAAACTTGCTACAATAAAAAATTATTTTTTGAAAAATATACTACAGAAAAGGCAATCACTGGCGTATTTAAATTTTGCAACAGTAAAAATTATTTTTTGAAAAATTTTCTATAGAAAAGGCAATCCTCGGCGTATTTAAAATTTGCGACAGTAAAAAAATATTTTTTGTAAAACTTACTATAGATAAGCCAATCCCTGGCGGATTTAAATTTTGCGACAGTAAAAATTATTTTTTGAAAAATTTTCTATAGAAAAGGCAATCCACGGCGTATTTAAAATTTTCGACAGTAAAAAGTTATTTTTTGAAAAATTTACTACACAAAAGGCAATCCTCGGCGTATTTGAAATTTGCGACAGTAAAAAATTATTTGTTGAGAAATTTATTTTAGAAAAGGCAAACCTCGTCGTATTTAAAATTTGCGACAGTAAAAAATTATTTTTTGAACAATTTACTATAGAAAAGTCAATCCTCGGCGTATTTAAAATTTGCATTCTTCGGCGTATTTAAAATTTGTGACAGCAAAAAACCATTTTTTGACAAATTTACTACACAAAGGCAATCCCTGGCGTATTTAATATTTGCGACAGTAAAAATTTTTTTTGAAAAATTTACTATAGAAAAGGCATTCTTCGGCGTATTTAAAATTTGTGACTGCAAAAAACCATTTTTTGCTAAATTTACTACACAAAAGGCACACCTCGGGGTATCTAAATTTGCGACAGTAAAAAATTATTTTTTGAAAAATTTACTATAGAAAAGTCAATCCTCGGCGTATTTAAAATTTGCGACAGTAAAAAATTATTTTTTGAAAAATTTACTACACAAAAGGCAATCCTCGGCGTATTTAAAATTTGCGACAGTAAAAAATTATTTTTTGAAAAATTTACTATAGAAAACGCAATTTTCGGCGTATTTAAAATTTGCGACAAAAAAAAATTATTTTTTGAAAAATTTACTACACAAAAGGCAATCCCCGGCGTATTTAAAATTTGCGATAGTAAAAATTATTTGTTGAAAAATTTACTTTAGAAAAGGCAAACCTCGTCGTATTTAAAATTTGCGACAGTAACAAATTATTTGTTGAGAAATATACTTAAGAAAAAAGCAAACCCCGTCGTATTTAAAATTTGCGACAGTAACAAATTATTTTTTGAAAAATTTACTATAGAAAAGGCATTCCTGAGCGTATTTAAAATTTGTGACACCAAAAAATTATTTTTTGAAAAATATACTATAGAAAAGTCAATCCTCAGCGTATTTAAAATTTGCGACAGTAAAAAGTTATTTTTTGAAAAATTTACTTTATAAAAGCCGAACCTCGTCGTATTTAAAATTTCCGACATTAAGAAATTATTTTTTGAAAAATTAACTATAGAAGAGGCAATCCCCGGCGTATTTAAAATTACCGACATTAAGAAATTTTTTTTTGAAAAATTTACTATACAAAAGGTAATCCCTGGCGTATTAAAATTTTGCGACATTAAAAATTATTTTTTGAAAAATTTACTATAGAAAAGGCAATCCTCGGCGTATTTAAAATTTGCGACAGTAAAAAATAATTTTTTGAAAGATTTACTAAATAAAAGGCAATCCCTGGCGTATTAAACTTTTGCGACATTAAATATTATTTTTTGAAAAATTTACTACACAAAAGGCAAAGCTCGGGGTATTTAAATTTGCGACAGTAAAATTTTTTTTTTTAAAATATACTATAGACAAGTCAATCCTCAGCATATTTATAATTTGCAACAGTTAAAAATTATTTTTTGAAAGATTTACTACACAAAAGGCAATCTCCGGCGTATTTAAAATTTGCGACAGTAAAAAAATATTTTTTGAAAAACTTACTATAAAAAAGGCAATCCCTGGCGGATTTAAATTTTGCGACAGTAAAAATTATTTTTTGGAAAATTTACTATAGAAAAGGCAATCCTCGGCGTATTTAAAATTTGCGACAGTAAAAATTTATTTTTTGAAAAATTTACTACACAATAGGCAATCCTCGCCGTATTTAAATTTTGCGACAGTAAAAACTGTTTTTTGAAAAATTTATTATAAAAAAGCACACCTCGGCGTATTTCAAATTTGCGACAGTAAAAAATTATTTTTTGAATAATTTACTATAGAAAAGGCATTCCTGGGCGTATTTAAAATTTGTGACAGCAAAAAATTATTTTTTGAAAAATTTACTACACAAAAGGCACACGTCGGGGTATTTAAATTTGCGACAGTAAAAAATTATTTTTTGCAAAAATTTACTATAGAAATGGCATTGCTCGGCGTATTTAAAATTTGTCACAGCAAAAAATTATTTTTTGAAAAATTTACTACGCAAAAGTCACACCTCGGGGTATTTAAATTTGCGACAGTAAAAAATTATTTTTTGACAAATGTACTATAGAAATGTCAGTCCTCGGCGTATTTAAAATTTGCGACAGTTAAAAATTATTTTTTGAAAGATTTACTACACAAAAGGTAATCTCCGGCGTATTTAAAATTTGCGACAGAAAAAAAATATTTTTTGAAAAACTTACTATAGAAAAGGCAATCCCTGGCGGATTTAAATTTTGCGACAGTAAAAATTATTTTTTGAAAAATTTACTATAGAAAAGGCAATCCTCGGCGTATTTAAAATTTGCGACAGTAAAAATTTATTTTTTGAAAAATTTACTACACAATAGGCAATTCTCGCCGTATTTAAATTTTGCGACAGTAAAAACTATTTTTTGAAAAATTTATTATAAATAAGCACACCTCGGCGTATTTCAAATTTGCGACAGTAAAAAATTATTTTTTGAATAATTTACTATAGAAAAGGCATTCCTGGGCGTATTTAAAATTTGTGACAGCAAAAAATTATTTTTTGAAAAAATTACTACACAAAAGGCACACCTCGGGGTATTTAAATTTGCGACAGTAAAAAATTATTTTTTGCAAAAATTTACTATAGAAATGGCATTGCTCGGCGTATTTAAAATTTGTCACAACAAAAAATTATTTTTTGAAAAATTTACTACGCAAAAGTCACACCTCGGGGTATTTAAATTTGCGACCGTAAAAAATTATTTTTTGACAAATGTACTATAGAAATGTCAGTCCTCGGCGTATTTAAAATTTGCGACAGTAAAAAATTATTTTTTGAAAAATTTGCTACACAAAATGCAATCCTCGGCGTATTTAAAATTTGCGATAGTAAAAAATTATTTGTTGAAAAATTTACTTTAGAAAAGGCAAACCTCGTCGTATTTAAAATTTGCGACAGTAAAAAATTATTTGTTGAGAAATTTGCTTTAGAAAGGGCAAACCTTGTTGTATTTAAAATATCCAACATTAAAAAATTATTTTTTGAAAAAATTACTATAGAAAAGGCAATCCCTGGCGTATTTAAAATTTCCGACATTAAGAAATTATTTTTTGAAAAATTTTCCATAGAAAAGTCAATTCTCGGCGTATTCAAAACTTCCTAGAGTAAAAAATTATTTTTTGAAAAATATACTACAGAAAAGGCAATCACTGGCGTATTTAAATTTTGCAACAGTAAAAATTAGTTTTTGAAAAATTTTCTATATAAAAGGCAATCCTCGGCGTATTTAAAATTTGCGACAGTAAAAAAATATTTTTTGTAAAACTTACTATAGAAAAGGCAATCCTTGGCGGATTTAAATTTTGCGACAGTAAAAATTATTTTTTGAAAAATTTTCTATAGAAAAGGCAATCTTCGGCGTATTTAAAATTTGCGACAGTAAAAAGTTATTTTTTGAAAAATTTACTACACAAAAGGCAATCCTCGGCGTATTTGAAATTTGCGACAGTAAAAAATTATTTGTTGAGAAATTTATTTTAGAAAAGGCAAACCTCGTCGTATTTAAAATTTGCGACAGAAAAAAATTATTTTTTGAACAATTCGCTATAGAAAAGTCAATCCTCGGCGTATTTAAAATTTGCGACAGTAAAAAATTATATTTTGAGAAATTTACTATAGAAAAGGCAATCCCTGGCGTATTTAATATTTGCGACAGTAAAAATTTTTTTTGAAAAATTTACTATAGAAAAGGCATTCTTCGGCGTATTTAAAATTTGTGACAGCAAAAAACCATTTTTTGCAAAATTTACTACACAAAAGGCACACCTCGGGGTATTTAAATTTGCGACAGTAAAAAATTATTTTTTGAAAAATTTACTATAGAAAAGTCAATCCTCGGCGTATTTAAAATTTGCGACAGTAAAAAATTATTTTTTGAAAAATTTACTACACAAAAGGCAATCCTCGGCGTATTTAAAATTTGCGACAGTAAAAAATTATCTTTTGAAAAATTTACTATAGAAAACGCAATTTTCGGCGTATTTAAAATTTGCGACAAAAAAAAATTATTTTTTGAAAAATTTACTACACAAAAGGCAATCCCCGGCGTATTTAAAATTTGCGATAGTAAAAATTATTTGTTGAAAAATTTACTTTAGAAAAGGCAATCCTCGGCGTATTTAAAATTTGCGATGGTAAAATAGTATTTGTTGATAAATTTACTTTATAAAAGACGAACCTGGTCGTATTTAAAATTTGCGACAGTAAAAAATTATTTTTTGAAAAATTTACTATAGAAAAGGCAATCCCTGGCGTATTTAAAATTACTGACATTAAGTAATTTTTTTTTGAAAAATTTACTATACAAAAGGCAATCCCTGGCGTATTAAAATTTTGCGACATTAAAAATTATTTTTTGAAAAATTTACTACACAAAAGGCAAAGCTCGGGGTATTTAAATTTGCGACAGTAAAAATTTTTTTTTTGAAAAATATACTATAGAAAAGCCAATCCTCAGCATATTTATAATTTGCGACAGTTAAAAATTATTTTTTGAAAGATTTACTACACTAAAGGCAATCTCCGGCGTATTTAAAATTTGCGACAGTAAAAAAATATTTTTTGAAAAACTTACTATAGAAAAGGCAATCCCTGGCGGATTTAAATTTTGCGACAGTAAAAATTATTTTTTGAAAAATTTACTATAGAAAAGGCAATCCTCGGCGTATTTAAAATTTGCGACAGTAAAAAGTTATTTTTTGAAAAATTTACTACACAATAGGCAATCTTCGCCGTATTTAAATTTTGCGACAGTAAAAATTATT
Organism: Dioctria linearis; assembly: GCA_963930735.1. NCBI lineage: Eukaryota > Metazoa > Arthropoda > Insecta > Diptera > Asilidae > Dioctria > Dioctria linearis. The sequence goes on from CAWVNZ010002114.1 coordinate 27,359, forward strand.
TTTTTGAAAAATTTATTATAAAAAAGCACACCTCGGCGTATTTCAAATTTGCGACAGTAAAAAATTAGTTTTTGAATAATTTACTATAGAAAAGGCATTCCTGGGCGTATTTAAAATTTGTGACAGCAAAAAATTATTTTTTGAAAAATTTTCTACACAAAAGGCACACCTCGGTGTATTTAAATTTGCGACAGTAAAAAATTATTTTTTGCAAAAATTTACTATAGAAAAGGCATTGCTCGGCGTCTTTAAAAAGTTATTTTTTGAAAAATTTACTACACAAAAGGCAATCCTCGGCGTATTTGAAATTTGCGACAGTAAAAAATTATTTGTTGAGAAATTTATTTTAGAAAAGGCAAACCTCGTCGTATTTAAAATTTGCGACAGTAAAAAATTATTTTTTGAACAATTCGCTATAGAAAAGTCAATCCTCGGCGTATTTAAAATTTGCGACAGTAAAAAATTATATTTTGAAAAATTTACTATAGAAAAGGCAATCCCTGGCGTATTTAATATTTGCGACAGTAAAAATTTTTTTTTGAAAAATTTACTATAGAAAAGGCATTCTTCGGCGTATTTAAAATTTGTGACAGCAAAAAACCATTTTTTGCAAAATTTACTACACAAAAGGCACACCTCGGGGTATTTAAATTTGCGACAGTAAAAAATTATTTTTTGAAAAATTTACTATAGAAAAGTCAATCCTCGGCGTATTTAAAATTTGCGACAGTAAAAAATTATTTTTTGAAAAATTTACTACACAAAAGGCAATCCTCGGCGTATTTAAAATTTGCGACAGTAAAAAATTATCTTTTGAAAAATTTACTATAGAAAACGCAATTTTCGGCGTATTTAAAATTTGCGACAAAAAAAAATTATTTTTTGAAAAATTTACTACACAAAAGGCAATCCCCGGCGTATTTAAAATTTGCGATAGTAAAAATTATTTGTTGAAAAATTTACTTTAGAAAAGGCAATCCTCGGCGTATTTAAAATTTGCGATGGTAAAATAGTATTTGTTGATAAATTTACTTTATAAAAGACGAACCTGGTCGTATTTAAAATTTGCGACAGTAAAAAATTATTTTTTGAAAAATTTACTATAGAAAAGGCAATCCCTGGCGTATTTAAAATTACCGACATTAAGAAATTTTTTTTTAAAAAATTTACTATACAAAAGGCAATCCCTGGCGTATTAAAATTTTGCGACATTAAAAATTATTTTTTGAAAAATTTACTACACAAAAGGCAAAGCTCGGGGTATTTAAATTTGCGACAGTAAAAATTTTTTTTTTGAAAAATATACTATAGAAAAGCCAATCCTCAGCATATTTATAATTTGCGACAGTTAAAAATTATTTTTTGAAAGATATACTACACTAAAGGCAATCTCCGGCGTATTTAAAATTTGCGACAGTAAAAAAATATTTTTTGAAAAACTTACTATAGAAAAGGCAATCCCTGGCGGATTTAAATTTTGCGACAGTAAAAATTATTTTTTGAAAAATTTACTATAGAAAAG